>JAGTTF010004815.1:0-13195 GCA_019095985.1 Streblospio benedicti | reverse complement strand
CGATAATGACGTCTTCTCCAAGAAATATTGACATCATCATGCTATTTCCTGAAAAGTGCAGAAAGTAGATTACTGATGCCATAGTCAATGTTCTTCTTTTCAAAATAACATATTTAGTTCAAAACACTCTGAGTTTGTCAAGCGGGACAACACGAAAATGGTTAGATTCTAGTCTGTCATGTACCCGGGTCATGTATGTCTGTATCCAAGGTAAAACACGTTCGAATATAAAAATATTTTAATGCGTTAATTTATAAAATCTATGCCATGGTTATATAATATTTAATAAGCAAAATTACCATGAAATACTTTTCCATACAACTCTCTTTTTTGACAGCATTATTCAATACAAATCCTGTAATATTTGAGCATTAATTTTATCGGATTTGGCCTCCCACATGAAACCTGAGGTAGTCTATCATAATGAAGCATTACTTCATTAAAAAACTATATCTACAGGATAAAGATTTAGTCATGAGTACTTTTTCATTCAATACCCATTGTTAAACACACAAACATCGACGGGCTTAAAAAATCCCGCGGCGAACAAAAAACTGTTAAACACCCCCGTCATGTCGATTCGGAAGGTTCTCCTGCATTCTGTCGCCAAAATATAGAACATATCTATTCCAATTCAATTGTATAATAAAGATATTTAATGTAGGTATGTCTGGATGTTATTGTTGGTGTAATATGTGCTTTGATATGGCTGTAATATTTACTTTCGAAAACAGTTCACGGTACTTAACTGGTGAAAAGGACTAGTCCGTTACCACATTCTCTTATAGTTACGTTGGTGTGGGGCGTGGCATCATGAAATAATAACGCTCTTTTTTCTGAAAATATTTCCGGGACTTTGCAGGGAGTGAACCTACCATTCTCTTATAGTTTACGTTGAGAATGGAACTCACTCATTTCCAATAACACGAGAAAATCAATAACAGAAAATCAATAACACGAGAAAATCAATAGCGTGCATGCTTATTACTATTTTATGTTATTAATATTGTAGGAATTGACCACGAGATTGGAGTGTCAATCGCCTGCTGATTGATTTACCCGCGTCGGTGCTTGGTAAATGACACGAACGAAGTCAGACGTCAGGCGTCAATCAATTTTGCCTGCTGACGTGATTTACCTCACACAATCGAGTGGTCAAATCACCATTCTATCATGACTAAACTCCATTTTCATGATGTTATTTTAAAATAAATCATATCATAACATTCAACATTCAAAGTTGTTTTGAGCGCGAGGAGACGTCAATTCCTGCAGTTTTTGAGCGCGCGGAGGAGTTAGTCTAATCTGTTGTACTCCGCACAGCATTAACACGCCTTCATGGCCTTTACTACGTCAGCGGCTGTATTGATATTGTGAGGAGGTTAGACTAGCGCTGTGTTTTTTTTTTCGCAGCGTTCATTCCATCGCATAATTTAGCACGGAGATTGACCAATCAGCGTGGGTTATTGGCGGTGATTTTTGCACGGAATGATAGAATGTGGGGTTATGTTGGGTATTGGTATGCGAGGAGGAATTTCTTTTTGTGTGGGCATTCTGTGGACAATTCGTTTCTGTTGTTTAATGTGGCCATTTCTGGTTTGCATATTATATAGAATTTTTCTTTTAGGCATGGGTTGCTACTAAGCCACAGTAACAATAGAAGACACCAACAAATCAGACACCTACATTGGACTTACAGCAACAGACTTCAAAACACGATATAGAAACCACATCAGCTCCTTCAATAACAAAAAACTCCGAAATAGTACAGCATTAAGCAAACACATTTGGAACCTCAAAGACAGAAACATAACCTACAATATTACCTGGAAAACAATAACAAAAAGCAAACAATATTCAACAACAACAAATACATGCAACCTATGCCTAAAAGAAAAATTCTATATAATATGCAAACCAGAAATGGCCACATTAAACAACAGAAACGAATTGTCCACAGAATGCCCACACAAAAAGAAATTCCTCCTCGCATACCAATACCCAACATAACCCCACACTTGATTAATACCATAAAATAGTAATACGCATGCACGCTATTGATTTTCTCGTGTTATTGATTTTCTCGTGTTATTGATTTTCTCGTGTTATTATGTATGTTTTTATGTATGTGATTTTTACCCCTCTATAACAGAAGACCTGCTTTCAAAAGCCATCAGTTTTGCCTCGGCACATGTAAATATCACACAACAGGAGAAAGAAATAATAATGCACTCAAAAAAATCATTCTTATTTGGAAGCAACAATATATGGCAAAAGAAGAATTCAAACTTTGATGTCACAATGGGCTCCTATGACGGAGCTGAAACATGCGAACTTGTCGGACTATACATGCTCTCACAGCTACTAGATTTAGAAATAAATGTCGGTTTATATAGAGACGATGGACTAGCCGTGTGCGATAAAACGCCCCAAGAAACAGAGCGAATAAAGAAAAAAATCTGTAAGATTTTCTCTGAAAACAAACTCAAATTGACAGTATATGCTAATAAAAAAGACCATAGACTACCTTGACGTCACACTGGACCTCAACACAGGAACACACAAACCTTACACCAAACCCAATAACAAACTCTTGTACGTCCACAACCAGAGTAACCACCCACCATCGATTCTAAAGAATATCCCAAAGAGCATAAATAAGAGACTATCCAAAATATCATCTAATGAAACAATATTCACCCAAGCAAAACCACAGTACCAAGAAGCACTTCGCAGAAGTGGCTACAAACAGGATCTAAAATTTGAGAATACCAATAACACACCAACTCGGAATGACAAAAATAGAAAAAGGAAAATCATCTGGTACAACCCACCTTACAGCGACACTGTGCAAACGAACATCGGCAAGAAATTCCTCAACCTAGTGATCAAATCCTTTCCCAAATGCAGCAAACTCCACAAAATATTCAACAAAAACACAATAAAACTGAGCTACAACTGTATGGCAAACATGCAATAAATTGTATCATCACACAATAGCAGAATATTGAGAAACACCCAAAACCCCAGTAATAGCAATGCCAACAGCGATACCAACAAGGATTGCAATTGCCGATGACAAGCATGCCCCTTGGACGGAAAATGCCTATCAAAATCATTGATATACCAAGCAACTGTAAAGAGAGCAGACAGTGATGAAGAATCAACGTACATAGGACTGACTGAAGGAACATTTAAAAACAGATTCACAAACCATAAACACAGCTTTAACAACATAGGACTCCGCAACGCAACAGCATTAAGCAAATACATCTGGAAACTGAAGGACAGAGGCATCAACCACACAATAACATGGAAAATGATCACCCAAGCAAACACATACTCAACCAAGACAAAATTGTGCAACCTGTGCCTTACCGAAAAAATTTTCATAATTTGCAAACCTACCATGTCATCACTCAATTACCGAAACGAACTTGCAAGCTTCTGCAGACACCGGAAAAAGAAATTACTATCAAGCATCACATAAAAACCTGCAATTCCTAATATGACTGTCCCTGTTCATTCTGTACTGTTTGCATCGTGTATAAGTTAATCATAGATTCAGTATAACATGTAGTGCATTATGTACAAATTTTATTCTGGTTAGCAAAATAACTTAGGCAAATTATTAGACTATTAACTTGAAAAACTTTATAATATAGAATATTAAGTATGTATCATCGCAGTCCAATCAATTTGTGTCCTGTTAAAACCTCCATAGTATAAACCACCTAATGCAAAGGCAACAATATAACTAAACATAAGATGTATTTATGTTAGAGCTTATATAATAACCATTTGGCTGCCAACATAATAGACCTTCTACATTACAATGCTACACGCTTGACTAGAATTGCAATTATTTTACTACTGCAATCTACAATAACTATTTTCTCATGTATTTTTGTCACCATATCCACTGTTCCTATCCCCAGGAGGAGCAGAGTGCCCAGGAAGAGCTCACCACGGCGTGTGTCCTCAATGACGTGGCGTTCGTGGAGCAGTGGCTGGCTGCCCACCCTGGTGAGGAGGACTGGCAGGTGGACTGGCCCGAGCTGCTCAGTCTGGCGCGGGACTGCGGCCACGGGAGCTGGTCCAGTGTCTGGAGGCGAGTGGCAGGATCCAGGCAGCACAGGTACTTTGTTCTTTTTCGATTTTAGGTTTACTCCACCTGGCAAACTACTATAAGAAATATGGTTTAAAAAGAGTTATGAATTATCATTGGGAAAATATTTCTCCTTATTTCCGTATAGAAACATACCTAGCTACTAAAGGTCTATACTCTAGGGTCTAGTCCTAAAAATAATAGCGGTCGCACATGTTTTTGTTTGTAAACAATCTTACTATGTCTTCAGCATAGTTCCTTAAACTTAGAAATATTGCCTATATATGGTGTAGGGTGGTTGCTTGAGCTGTAATTGGGGACATACTTGAGAGATGGTGCCCTTGTGTAGCTGCTTGCAAATTTTCAAGCTGATTCATTAGAGCTTTAGTTTCGAGAGTTGGGTGTGAGTGACTGATGGTGTTTGTTGGGAAACCACCATTGTTGGGCTTTCTGCAGGTGACGAAATATAGGTACATTTTGTTTCCAATCAATTTAAAAGAAATCCACACACGCAATGTTGTCAATCTTTTGATATATGTTGGACACAGTCTTTAGCTGCCTTGTGAATATATGCTAGGGTGTATTGAACCGCTATAGATAGGAAAGATTCGAGGAGAAATGAGGCCAGTTTTGTTGTTTGGGGTGTAAATTTTGTGATCATTAAATCACCTCCAGTCAGATTTCCATGGCAACAGAGTGTGATGTGGACTAAAAATGTATGTTTTGCATGGAATTTAATTGAATCTGCGTCTCTTTCCATTTAGCTTCTGTATGAAATTTAAAAGGGGCACATTTTGGTAGCTGCACACAGCAATGGAAAATCAGAAAATCCCCAATCAATTTTAGACTAGACCCTCTACTTTCGAGCTGCATTTTATGAAAGTAGCTTTCAACCTTTCACAAAGTTTTCTTCAGTTGTGGCCATTCTGCCTATTTATCATACAACGTCCACCTGACCATCGCCGATGGCATCACATCACCATCTCATGACAAATAGGTGGAATGGCCACAGTCTGTGAAAGGTTAAAAGGTATTTTCTTAAAAGTTAGCCCGAAAGTAGAGTATCAACCTTTGACAAGTATGTCGAACACCAGCAGATGACTATACAACATGGAAGCAAATCTCTTACTAATAAGTTCAGGTTAGATATTTACTCTGACAGATAACATTGTCTCACTGTTGTCATCAGGGCATCACGGGCGAGCTGGAGGCTGTGTGTCGCCGTGGCGACCTGGCCACCATCACCCACCACCTGACCGCCGCTGACCGCCCGGATGTGGACTGGCCGAGACTCGCCACGATCGCAGCCGACAGCGGGAACGGGGACATTGTGACAGCCATTGTGGATGCCATCAGTCAGGTGCGTTTTATGTAGTCTTCAACTGAGGGATACGTAAAAGCATATCATGGTCAATTTTACTTCATGCTAAACAAATCTGTATCAAACATATTCCATGTCACATTTCATAATCAGTTCCTGGTGATGTACGTAGATTTTTTATTAACTATTACAAGGTTTTGTGTGTGGTTCCTATGAGGTTGGGAAGGATACATTCTACTTGTGATATAGAGTGATAAATGTATATATTTTACGAATTTGTGCGTTTATCAAAATACAAACATTCGCATGTCTGCTTCAGTCAGTCATCATCTGGCATTAAGTTGATCTTTCGTCGATTTCATTGTTACCTGAAATCTTATTTTGGGTTCATACTCCTTACACAAAATCCTAGATATGGACTTTTCACACATTGAATACAATCAATGATACTTGAAAATGATTTTTAAATAGGTGAAATCGTGTAAGTCTACAATACGGTGCCTTTACCTGGAACTTTGATTTGAATTGATTGGTGTAAACATTTTGTTGCTAAACACCCTAACTACAGCGGGCAAAAGAAGAATCTCGGTCAATCATGTAACTACGTCCATATTGTTTACAGGCCGATGCTGCTTCTACAAGTGAACAGCTGCCAAGAGCGTGGACAGCAGGAGAGCAGACTCATGGTAACACATGTACAGAAAATAAAAATTTAATGATGGTAGGACGATGGTATTTCATGTAGCCATATATGGGCAGAAAGATCTCTCATTTTTGGGACTTATGTTAGACTTCATTTGCTACACCATTTAGAATATAAAGTGTCTAAGCCTGCTTTCTTGATGATGCGGCACTCATTGAGAGTTTGCCGCAAGTGCTGCCGACGTGGGTTTGTATCGTGTACGGCCAAGTGACCTTGTATATCAATCACCTTCCTGATCACGCTTTGGACACGCATTTCTGGCTAAATCCGCACTTTTGACCTTGAAACCCAGCACCCCACCACTTTTAAATTACTGGGCGAAGAAATAGTTGCTTGTAAGCTAATGATGTATTTTCTTCAACTTCAGCTAATCCTTCACTAGTGGAATCACGATTACAGTTCCTTGATTTGGAAATGGCATCATGTGTACGAGGTTAGAGAGCGTTTATTGCATATAAAAAGTTTCATGATGTGCATCATTTTATTGCATATTTGATATTGACATATTTATGCAATGACACAGGAGTAATATGCCAACGTTTGATTTTAGGACAAACAAATGTAGATGATGATACAAGTGGCATTGATGAGCCCCAGAATCACAGCAAATGGCTCAAGGAAATCACAAGTCAGGGGTATCTTGAATGGAGGAGACGCATGGATCGTGATCCATCACTAGAACATCAAAGGGTATGTTTTGATTTGTGAGTGTGTGAATGCGTGTGCGTGTGCGTGTGTGTGTGTGTGTGTGTGTGTGTGTGTGTGTGTGTGTGTGTGTAGAGAATATTCTAAACTATTTTGGCACACTGATTGTCATGAAGTGGAAACAGCATGTGCCTCTCATTTGATGATGTAATGTTATGTCTGTGGTGCCATCCTAAAACATTGTGTACCACATGCAGTTCACTGTTTAAACTCGACATTAAATTTAATTTGTAAATGTTGCAGGCTGCTGTGAACTTATTCAAGGCAGCATATGGGCCTTTTATAACAGGCAAATCTCACATCTGTAATGGATGTGGCTCCGACGTAACAAACCAATATCGATGTCTGCAGTGCCTCGATATGGACCTTTGTGCCCGATGTTGTGCAGGTAGATAACAAAGAAAATGATAACTTTGAAATATAAAAAAAACTTCTTATAACCCACAGGCAGATCCAGGCGCGCGCCCCACCTTTTCCCACAAAAATACTTCATTTTCATAGGAATTGTCATGAAATCCTGTAAGTGAGCCCCCTCTTTTCCTTAAGTGCGCCCCCCTTTTTCCGAAAACCTGGATCTGCCTATGTAACCTTCTTATAACGTCACTCTCATATAAAAGATGCAGTAAAGACTATCTTTCTGGCCAGAGAGATGCTGTGACCATCCGTATATGCATTTGCCGTACACAGATCACTTAAGGTGGATGCTAACTAATTTTTTTATACTTTCCCAATTGTTCATGATTGTAGAATTTCTTCATTTTGTTTCAGAAGTAAAAGCCTTCAAACAAAATGTTAAAGACATTTTTACGATTGAAATATTAGTCATCTTCAGGAATATACACTGAAACACTTATAGGGTATTGTCAACGAGAAACATTTTTTCACACAGAAGTGTGCTGTGCTTCCTCAGTTTACAGGAATCTTTTTTTTTTTTTTTTGCAATGTACATAATACACATATCCAGTGTCACTATATCTCAATTATCATAACCTTGTGATGTGAATAATAACACTGTAATTATGGTATATCAATAGATGCTCTGTCAGTCAGAGCACAATGTCATCCCAACGATAGAGAATATTGACTCCATGTAAAACCTGGGTTTTACTATTCAAAAATACAACATGATATTGTATATTTCCAGCGGGAGTTCAGCCTGAAGGTCATGAGGAGCAGCACCAAATGATCCACCTCAAGTAAGTGCAATAATCAAAATTGGGTCGAAGCTAATGACAATGGTGGATGTGATTGTAATTATGATACTTGTTTGAGCAAAGTACACTGTTTATCTGGGTTTATATGTTGCAAAAAATCAATGAGCGCATTTCATTACACATTCTAACACAGTTCAAATGGGACACAGATAATTATTGCCGAAATTACCATGGGTTGAACAAAATTCTAATTTTGAAGCTTAAATAATTTTAGAGAACAATGTGCAAAAGAACATTTTGCGGCAGAGTATAGCATTACTTTTATTTCCTTGAGTTTTACCTCCTGTTTACCTACAAATCTTCTCAACTGATGCAGTTGCCTTTTGATATTGTCATATATTTCAGTGTGCGACAACAAACATCTTCCATTCTCATTCAGATATCTGTATCTATAGTGTAGAATTTTCTTGTTGCATAGCTCGCAGTGTGCAGCCTGTCGTGGGCTACATAGTGGGATCTCGTATCCACTGTGATCAGTGCCGAGTCGACTTGTGCGTGGACTGTCATCAATCTGGTGAACACTGCAGGTAAGTCATAGGTCTGTTTGTAGAAAGTAATGCAGCGTGATCAGAAATTATATACACTTTATTCCTTATATAAGGAACTGTATGACAACAGTATACTTTGATACATGCACTGTGTGGATCCTTCTTATCAATTTGAGTATTCATTCTTGACACTTCATAAACTTTGTATATGCACACAAGTATGCTTATGTATTCAAATTAATGAATGGTCACAATAATGTTAAAATGTTACACAATATATTCGTGTCAAATAGATTTCATTTGTAAGTCATCTGTGCTTCCTTGTTATTAACATACTTCAGAAGTATTTATGTAAAGAACTAAAAAATTGTTGCCCTGACTCCTCACTGGTAATAAAGCAATGTATTGCGTTTTACCCGGACATCAGAAGAACCAGCTAGATAGTTACTTCCAGATCAAAAATTAAAATATATTGCTACCTGCACCAGCCGGTTGCACCTAAAAGTTGCTAGTACTCAAAGTCGTGATGCAGATTCTTATTTTCACACTTTGAGCCCATAATATTCTACATATTGAAAGAAATCCATCGAAACTCCAGTAATAATATTTCTCTTTATTATCGCCATGACACCTGTCTGCTATGGCACACTTGATAGCATCGTGCTATGGTCGGTGTTGACATATTATGGTGTGTGATAAAGGCTAATTATTGATTAGATGGGTAATACGTCATCAATTCCCATGTAAGCGGTTTGCGATGACGAAATACACTTTGCTGTTGCGGATATAACAAAATGTGATCAGTATTTTTGCATTTTTCATAAATTACATCAGTCTCTGGTGCCTCATCTGCTTTTATCTTGCATGCCTGATCACAAACACACAATAAATCTGGGCTTCGGATATTTATTATTTCTATCGAAATGACTGATGTCTTTGCGACCACTGCTGAATGATGGAGTGATGGCTGTCAAAAGTTCACACCAATGAAGAAATCAAAGTTTGAACACGTTTTTGGTTCGTAATATATAAGTAAAAATACATTATTATGAAAAATGGATGGTTTATATTGTGTTTTGTGTGTATCCTCGATAAAACGTCGCTACAATTAAAATTACTACTGATATCATAACATTTAAAATCGCCCGGGGAACCTGTCAAATGAATCGGCGATTACTTGAAATTGTCAAAATCGAACGTGATGCTGTATGTATCCTTAATCATAATGGTGTAAATAAGAAACTAGACCATTTCCTGAATGTATACTGTAAATATGAACAAGTTCTGATCAAACCCCCAAGGGCTAATAAGGCACGAACCATTTGATGTTTGGGGAATTCCGAAAAATAATGTGCTTGGCAAAGCCGAGCATGGGGCGCGCTTTGGCGCATATGCGGATGCCGGTGCTGCAGGCACCCGCGGGAGGAGAGTGCGGTGGGGGAAACCCCCTAATGCTCGTTATTTATTTTTCATACATGTGGATAGCGGCTCTCACCCAGTGCTACACCATATTTTATTGGGGAAAAGTTTTTCACTACCAAAGTGGCCAGTTTGTGAGTGGATGCCCACAAATCTTTCTCTTCCTTATTCCCTATCTTTTTGTTGATGGTTAAAGTTAACTTTTATTTCTATCATAACAATAAAGTCTATCATGCAATCATAACAATAATACAATGCAATTTAAACTGAAATGACAATGAATATTAAAAAAAAACACTGGTATTGAATAAGTAGGGTTCACACAATTGGAATTTTTTATAAATGATTTCTTGAGTGCAGCGAGCGATAAATTTTGAGATATATTGATCCTTAATGAGAAAATTCTAGTTACCTATATTCAGGCACAAAATATTTAGTCTTGAGCATTAGGGCATAGATGTTTATTTTATTCTTTTCCAAAGATTGAATTTAAAAAAAAATCAGGATAGATTATTTATTTCTCAAAATTGGGGGTCGCAATTATTCATTTCAATATTTTGAAAATAAAATCAGCTTTGAAAGGGTTAAAAGTTAGACGATTTCCAAGAAAATGTAATATACTTACATATAATAATTACTTTGTTGAAAACGTAAGTGGTGATATTTCTATGCAGCAGTGTACTACAAAATACTTTCGATATTCTGTTCATTAACTCGATACTGGATTGTACGTCGAACAGATGATCACGTGATGAGTATGATTTTAACAACATGGCCGCCGCTATCAAAACATTTTAAAAAGATGATTATTTGCATTTTGTGGATGTCTAGAAATCGCCCCATTCATCAGGACCGACTATCTTGAAGTAATTGTCGGACGTGAGTCAAAATAATCGGTCAGGACCAATGGTCCTATGGATTTGGCATAGACTGATATCTACATAGTGTTTAGCGATATTTATTCAAATATTACTTATATATGCCATAAAGTAATACTTATTATATACCAGGAATGTAAATCATGATATTAATGAATGTGTGAAATCTGCTGTGTATATTTTTAATGCCACAATTAAATTAGAAAATTAGTAGAATTCTGGTATGAAAAGTTTAGCGCATGCGATGAAATATTAGACCCACAAAAAAGGGGGAATCCACCCCATTTTTGGAAAAGCTGGTAGCATCTCTGAAGATAAGATGAGATAAATTTATTGGCTTTACAGAATTTGTTGTAAACGTGACTAAAGTATGAGTAATAACAATAACAATAACAACAATAACAATAATTATAGAATCGCATATTACTATAGATTATTTCCATCAAGGTCTAAGCATTGTTATTTATTAACACTTCACATCGATAATTATTAATAAACGATTTTGCTTTAATTTGTCATATCACACTTAATAAAGCATTTTGCTGAAAATCTGAGTTGTGAGACTGTCAAAACGTACAACAGAGGAGCTACACACAAACTTGCTGTCAGCACATTAGTTATAATACAAGTCTAACATCAACTAGTGCATTGGTATCAAAATCTCTTATTAATCAATCTTAGATGGTTATATATGCCATGTTGTGGTAACTATAATAAATTGGGATGACACCACTAGATTTCACATCAATGTTTTTTGTGTATATGATCGATCAAAGTGATTGCATACATATATGAATTTCATCTACACACACACACACACACACATATACATATTTCAGATAGCAAAATTAGACTTCTCATCATCTAACGTACCTGACGTAATAATAATTTTTCCATGCAAAGGTTGCTGATATTTTCATTTCTCCATCATTAGGTTACAGTAGGCTGCATTTACAAAATAGCAACAAGTGCTGGATATTTTCTATAACGTCTATGTGAATTTATATCACACTCAATAAAAGCATTTTTCCTTCTGTGAATCTAGTCCACTCAAGGACTTTACAACAGTTTAGGAGGCTCCATTTCCAAAAATGCCCGGGAACCTGTCAAATGAATTGGTATCAAACTTGAAATTGTCAAAAATTGAACGATGCTGTATGTATTCTTAATCATAATGGTGTGAATATGAAACTAATGTTTTTGTCTATGATCGATCAAAGTGAAACCGCAGTGGTGGGTTTGATTGCTTTCAGATGCACTGAATACATCTAAATACATCTTTTAACTTTGTTGTATTCAAAGGATTGTTGGTTTTCACATATCAACGTTGAAATCGCCCTAGACAATTGCTCTGTCTGTCTGCACGCTTTCTGATATATCATGTGTAATAAAGTGAACAATTGATAGTTTAGGTGCCTTGTATACATGGGATATTGACATATTTATTTGGAATTTTGATGCCAATGCACTCAATATCTTTTTGCTTTTTGTTTCAAGCATTTCATAGTTTATATCTTGATGGATAAACATACATACACCTCCCTTTGGTATTATTTTTTTATTTCTGAGGTAGTCTGGATTCTGGGCTATAGGATTCTGTTCTACTTTGTATAATTAAATTAAATTGTAGACCAGTTTTCTATTTGTTTAGAAATTTAACCAGTGATGAAGTTTCTTTCACCTTATGGAAAATGTTCTCTACATATAATTTAAGAAATTGAGAGTTTAATTAAGGGAACTGAGGGTGGAATAAACGTTCTTTTTGCTAAATTTTGAGGGCAGGGACCTCTATTTAGTTTCATATACGTTTGATGTTCCGAAATGTCCAAAAATATGACACGGTTGGGACTCTCCACTTCTGCCTTGCAATATTGAGTTATAAACGGTGATAGTAGACCTGTTCTTTGGTAGATTGTTAGAAAACCGGTTGCATCTGCTGCAAATTTGTGTTGAATAACTTATCTTTAACGATGATAATTAATTATAAAAATATATACATTTTGATTGTTTCTACCAAGCCATATAAATATCCCATAATTACAAAGTACCGGCCGCTTCTCATTGGTTGTAAACATGTAAACAGGTGCACACAGTAGCCTTTATCACATGCCGTTGTATCTAAAACCCGTATAACGGAGCAGAGCGATGTAGACTAGCTTTCCTAACTAACCTTTTTCATAACAGAAGAAGTGCGTTGTTGTATTATTGCAAGATTTCGAGGTTGCTTATTTGTGTGCTTTTCCCAATGACGTCATATAGAATATTTCTACCTTGTTTCCTCACCAATGAAAAAAAAGGGGATTCCCCTTCAAAAAGGTTTTACAAATTTAAAAAATTTTTTAGAAATGTGAATATTTGG
>JAGTTF010004811.1:0-12170 GCA_019095985.1 Streblospio benedicti | reverse complement strand
AGGAACCTACTCGGGAACAGGTGTAAGTGGTGGAAACTTCGACCCCGCAGTGAGCGGAGATGGAACATTCTTCGTTACGTACAGCTACACTGATTCTTTGGGATGTACAGGAATGGATTCCACATCGATTGTTGTACACGGATGCCGGAACTGAAGAGTTGAATGCATTTGCAAATGTGAATGTTTATCCAAACCCATCGAATGGAGTATTCAACATCGTTACCGGAGGACTTGCTGGTCAGGCAGATTACATCCTGACTACGGTTGACGGGCGTTTGATCCATCAAAGTACATTCGATATGGAGGAAAATTTAACCATTGATTTGAGTACAGAACTGAAAGGATTCTATGTACTACAATTGAAAAGTGATAGCGCTACCAAAAAGCATTACACTGATCAAAGAATAGACTTAAAAATTCAGAGTTTGAGAACGCCCGGTATCATTTTAGATATCGGGCGTTTGTCTTCGACCCATACAAACGAAAGTCACTTCTGGTTCTTCATTGAAAACTGAATCAGGTAAAAAGCACGGTGTATTTCCCAGCTTTTCCAAATGGATCATCTCAGAAAAATAGCCATTGAACGGCTCACAGCAGCTTTCAGCGAATTACACACAATTTGCCATCCTCATTTCCTTTACTTTCCCCTAACTTTGATGATTACAACTTCCGCAAAAAATGGATAAAGTATCTTTATGTGGGCAATGCAGATGTAAATGCAATTGACCAAAAATACAAAATGTATCTTCAAACCCTGAAAGTGTTGGATATTGGGTGGCAGAAAATTTTCGAAGGGTTTGACTTTGCCAAAACTAGTTATGAGGACGGTGGCGTCCCAGAGAACTTCAAGAAAGAGTTCAAAGTAATCAATCTCATTGATGGCTATCGTTCGAGAGGACACTTGTTCACTTCGACGAACCCCTGTACGCGAGCGTAGAAAATATGTCCGACGCTTGATATTGCTAACTTCGGTTTGGAAGAAAGTGATTTAGACACTGTCTTTCAGGCAGGTGAGGAAATCGGAATTGGTCCGGCAACCTTACGCGACATCATCGCAGATCTTTAAAACATACTGTCGCTCCATCGGGATCGAGTACATGTATATTGAACCAGAACGCTTGAAATGGGTAAAGAATGCCATCGAGCTGGAAACAGACCCACGTTCGACAAAGAAAACGAAACGCGAAATTTACCGCAAACTGGCAATCACAACAGGTTTTGAATCATTCCTTTGAAAGAAATTGTAGGACAAAACGTTTCTCCATTGAAGGATTAGAAGTGCTGGTTCCTGCGCTGGATGCCCTGGTACAAAAAAGGTGCCGACAAAAGGCGTTGAGCAATTTGTTGTGGGAATGGCGCACAGAGGTCGATTGAATACATTGACCAATATTTTCGAAAAAACGTCCACGCGACATCTTCCGTGAATTGAAGGAAAAGAATTGACATGGAAGAACGATTTGACGGAGATGTGAAGACACCAGGGATTCACCTCTAACATAAAATCGGAAAGTGGAAAAGATATCACGCTGACATTGTCTCCGAACCCGTCTCACCGAAGCGGTTAATCCTGGTGGTTGGTGAATTGCACGTGCAAAAGCAGATCATACACTTGACAACGACTACAAACGAATTTGTACTGTGTTAATTCACGGAGATGCTGCAATTGCAGGTCAGGGTGTCGTTTATGAGACAGTGCAAATGGCACAATTGGATGGATTCAAAACTGGGGGGTACACCACATTGTAACCAACAACCAGGTTGGATTTACCACAAATTACCTGACGGTCGTTCATCTACCTACTGTACCGATGTTGCGAAAACAACATTATGTCCGGTTTTCCATGTTAACGCAGACGATACCGAAGCTGTCATTCAGGTGATGCAAATTGCCATGGAGTACCGTCAGCATTTAATAGCGATATTTTCATCGACCTTTTGGGATACCGAAAGTACGGTCATAACGAGGGAGATGAGCCAATGTTTACGCAGCCGAAATTGTACAGCGCGATTAAAAACATCCGATCCGGGCAAAATTTATCTGAGTCAATTGGCGGAAGAAGGCATCATGTCTGCTGAAGAAGCTAAAAGATGTCAGAAGAATACAACGCTTTTCTTGAAGAAGAATACGCAGAATCAAAACGCGTGATAAGGCACTTGTCTTTGACTTCTTGAAAGACGATTGGGAAGGATTCCGCTCTGGTACAGCCGAAGATTTTGCTGCATCACCAGAAACAGGCGTTGAGAAAACGACTTTGGAACTTGGTCAGAAATTGGCGACGCTTCCGAAGGAAAAAAAAAATACTACCGTAATCTCCAAAATCTTCAAAGACCGATTGGCATCAATTGAAGAAGACCGATTGGATTGGGGAGCAGCGGAAATGTTAGCTTATGCAACGTTGCTGGTAGACGGACACCCACCTGAATTACTGGTCAGGGATGTAGAACGCGGTACTTCTCTCACCGTCATGCTGTTGTAAAAACAGAAGATGCAGAAGAGGAAATCATTACGCTAAATATGCTGGAAGATGGCCAGGCCAACTTCTCGATCTATAACTCTCTACTTTCTGAGTACGGTGTACTTGGATACGAATATGGTTACTCACTTGCTTGTCCTCATGGACTTACCATCTGGGAAGCACAATTCGCGATTTCTACAACGGCGCTCAAATTATGGTCGACCAGTTTATTACTGCTGGTGAAGATAAGGGGCAACGCAAAGTGATTGGTTATGTTACTTCCTCACGGGTATGAAGGTCAAGGCAGAGCATTCGAGCGGTCGTATGGAACGATTCTACAGCAATGTGCGGACACCAACATTCAGGTCGTAAACACCTCAACACCTGCAAACCACTTCCATTTGTTACGACGCCAGATGAAGCGCGAATTCCGTAAACCATTGGTAGTATTCTTCCTAAAATGTTGTTGCGTCATCCAAAAGCAACATCAAGTTTGAATGAAATGGCCAAAGGAGGATTCCAGGAAGTAATTGATGATGTAGATGCAAAGTTGCGGATATCGACACTGTAGTATTCTGCTCAAAAATTCTACTACGAAGCAAAAAAGAAGCTGCAGAGGAACGCGGCATTTCAAACATGGCGTTTGTTCGTGTTGAGCAATTGTATCCACTACCACGACCTCAAATTGATGCGATTCTTTGAGAAATATAAAAAATGTTGAGAACATCCTTTGGGCGCAGGAAGAACCTGAGAACATGGGAGCTTGGCGTTACATGGCTATGCAACTTCGCGATTTGAATCTTACGGGAATCAGTCGTTACCCATCAGCAGCAGCTGCGGCAGGGTCGAGCGATTTGCACAAACGTCGATTGAAACGGTTTGTTCAATGCATTGTTTGAATACGGGAAAAGCAAAAGTTAAAGCATAAAAAATGATGAATGCTGAATGATGAGTGATCAAGCGCTCAATTCAAATTCATAATCATAATTCATAATTAAAGAAGTATGTCAGTATTAGAAATGAAAGTACCAAGCCCGGGAGAATCGATCTCCGAAGTGGAAATTGCACAGTGGCTGGTATCTGACGGAGATTATGTAGAAAAGATCAGGCGATTGCAGAAGTAGATTCTGACAAAGCCACTTTGGAATTACCCGCAGAGGAAAGCGGAACCATCACCTTGAAAGCAGAGGATGGTGATACTGTTGCTGTAGGTGCTGTTGTTTGTTTGATTGACACTTCAGCAGAACGTCCGAAGCGATTTGACGCGCCAGCAGCAGTAGCAGCCGGCAGCAGAAGCACCGAAAAAGAAGAAGCTTCGGCATCGAATAAATCCACTTCGGTTAACCGGATCCGGTAGCTTCCACAAACAACGCTTCCAAAACAAACGTATGCAACCGGAACACCTTCACCAGCTGCAGCCAAAATGATGTCTGAAAATGGCGTTAGCGCAAATCAGGTAAATGGTACTGGCAAAGACGGACGCATTACAAAACAAGATGTAATTGCCGCAATGGCCGGAGGATTCTCTACAGCGGATGCCGCTGGATGGGGAGGAAACACGTGAACAAAAGCGTGAGAAAATGAAAATGTTGCGTCAAGATTGCCGAGCGTTTGGTTTCTGTAAAGAACGAAACTGCTATGCTTACGACATTCAACAACGAAGTGGACATGAAACCAATCATGGACCTTCGAAAAATACAAAGCGCCTTTTGCTGAGCATCGCGAAGTAACCTTGGCTTCATGTCGTTCTTCGCTAAAAAGCAGTTACTGAAGCATTGAACTTGTACTCCTGCTGTGAACGCAATAAATTGACGGACAGGAAATGGTGTTCCATGATTATGCGGATATCGGTATCGCGGTATCATCACCGAAAGGATTGATGGTTCCTGTTGTGAGAAATGCAGAACAAATGTCATTATTGAAATCGAACGTGAGATCAAACGATTGGCGATCAAAGCACGTGATGGAAAAATTACACCCCTTTGATGAAATGACTGCAGGAACCTTCACCATCACAAACGGAGGCGTTCCTCGGATCTATGCTTTCTACACCAATCATCAACCCGCCGCAAATTCAGCAATTTTGGGAATTGGCGCAACATTGTGGAACGTCCTGTAGCAATTGACGGCAAAGTAGAGATTACCCGTCCGATTATGTATGTTGCTTTTGTCATACGACCACCGCATCATCGATGGAAAAGAATCCGTTAGCTTCCCGGTGAAAGTGAAAGAAATGTTGGAGAATCCAGAACGAATGATTTTCGGTTCGAAAGATCCTTATGAAGTGCTTTTTAGGATTGTAAAAAATGATCAAATAGGGAGAAAAAACAAATAATTTTAATTTTTTTCATCCTCCGAATTGACCGGTGCTATTGAGATAGCGCCGGTTTTTATGCCCTGAAAGAAAAAAATCACTTTTTGAAAATCCAAAACAGAATCTGGTGCGTAGGTATCTCGAATCAAAACGAAAATGATGAAAAGATTTAAGTTATTCTTACCCTTGACAGTATTATCACTAGGATTAGCTGTGTCGTCTTGTAAGAAAGAAGAAATGGAGAAGCAGGCCAACGCCAAATTCCAACACCAACCATGCAATCAGCAACATACAATTATGAGTTCAACAACGGACAAGTTGTATCCTCTGCAGCATATGGGTACGCACGGAGATAATCTTTACGCCGTAATGGACGTGAGTGAAGTATCTTCTTCGGAAACAATGATCTCGGTTACACTTCACAACACCACGTGATGGTGAAATGTATGCAGTTCACGCACATGATGCCGCAGATCCAACAACAACGCTAAACGGTACGCCATACAATGAAACACCAAATTCTGCAGTATTCACACAAATGGCAACTGGTAATGAGGAATGGTGATCAGTTTCTCAAACAGTGAACATGTCATACACTGATGTGACAACTACTTACGAAGCGATTCTTCGTTGTACACGATCCACTCTGCTGATCACCGCAGATATCTCTTACGTATTTAGTAGCAAAGCTTTGCACGCGCTCGTGGCAGCAACGAACTTCTAAGCTCTGAATTTATGTGTATGATTTCAATACAGGTCAATTGGATCCAAGCTTATGCATACATGGGGTCGGCCACGCTTTAATACTTTGATGGGGTACATTACGCATCCAGGAGTTGGCTGACGGGACAATCACGTGTATCAGTTTCATTTGACAATACTATGAACGAGTAAACATATGGTTCACGCACACGATGCTGCTGGATCCAACAACTAATTCAGAAATGGTACACCATACGACGAAACACCAAATTGTGAGTATGTACTTTGATGATTTCAGAAACGGAATGTCGGCAAGAGCTTCTCAATGAGTTCAATGTCTCACGACGATATTACAACAATGTACAGTGGATTCTTTTGTAAGTACACGATCCATTACAGGCAATTGATACGACAGACCCATCAACATACGTGGTGTACTAGGGAGTATTTGCTCAATAAGAACTTCTATTAAGGATAGCAGATGGTTATTACGAAAGCTCGCTTATTGGCGCTGCCTGCACCTTTTACAGCTAAAACCAATTCGTCAGCAGCGAATCCAGCAGTGGTTAGTCTTAGGTAAATTGTAGTCGTTCTACAATTTTGCGCACCAAGGGTGATAGTGGTTTTTAAATTTTGAGGTGCGCAGGAACGATCGGCTTTAGAGCTGATCGTTCTTTTTTACCCATACTTTCCATTTCCTTTAACACAAGTGATGCGGATATCTTCCGTATTTTCTTGAGACAAATTAACGCCCATGGAACCCATTACCTATTATCAGCAACGACTCGAGAAAATTAATGCCGAAATTAAGTCCCACAAAGCGCATCTTCGCTTGCTCGGAGGGCTACGATTAACTGCTTTCATTGCCATGGGATTTGGCGTCTATTTTTTCTTTGGTCAGGCCGTTGGACTCACCGCTACACTCACTCATCGGAACTCTGATTTTGCCTTCTGTTGTCGCGCCATGCAACAAAAACCAGAGGAAATTTCACCCGTGGACGAACTTCGAAAAATCAATGAAACAGAAATTAAACGCATCCATGGTGATTTGACAGACGCCGATACTGGAAACCAATTCATTTTTGAAGACCATGATTTCAACTGAGGATATCGATTTGTTCGGACATTTGCCCTTCTTTTCCAATGGCTCGATCGTACAGCATTGAAAAAAATGGTAAAAACAGACTGGCGAACTGGTTCAATAGTAACGATATTTCAAATATCAAAGAAAGTAACTGCCGTTCAGAGTTAAAAAGTATCGTAGCAGATTGGCGTCAGGGATTACACCCGCCACGGTTGCTACGATCCAATCGGATTTCGTAACTGAAGATTGTCAACTGGATGAAAATCACAAAACGTTTGTTCCGGTACCACGCATGGTTTCCATTGGTTTTTTCAATTGCATCGGTTTTGATTATCACGGCTTATATCATTGGTCTGACCGCTGGGTTGGTTTGTTGGCGGTTGGTACATGCTTGGATTATTCATCTCCGACCCATGTGAACGTGCCACCGATGTTTACAATATCACCAGAAGCAAAATTGGACGATCTGCTTTGACAGTATGCACAACTTTAAAGCAAATCGAACAAGCAATACCCGAGAGTACGCAACCAAGAAATTGGCAGCAAAGTTGAAATTCAACTAATACACAACCGGCATCCGCGTCGTTAAAAGAACTTTCCAAGGAGATTGACAATCTTGGGAACCGAAACAATTTAATTTTTGGATTTATCAGTACGGTTTGCTGTTATGATTTGCGCTGCACCTATCGCATTGAAATGTGGATTCAGAATTTCGATGGAGCACTACAGTGATTGGTTCGTTGGTATCGAACGTTTTGATGCGATAAATTCATGGCAAATTACGTTCAACCATCCTAATTACATCTATCCTGCTGATTTCTGAAGACAAAACGGCTTCAAATCAAAGCAACGGAATTAGGACATCCGTTGTTGAACCCGGAAAAGGTTGTAGCTACAAACAATATCACGTTGCACTGCGGAAGACTTCTTTTATTATCACCGGAGCCAACATGGCTGGAAAAGCACCTTCCTGGAGAACGGTTGCTATGGAATATTGTCATGGCAAATTCTGGCTTGCCTGTCTGTGCAAAACTTCTTGAATATCAACCGATAAAGCTTCATCTCAAGTATGCGCACATGACTTCGGTCAATGATGAATCGTATTTTCTCCGAATTGAAACGGCTGAAATACATTGTAGAAAAAAAATCGAATCTGATCGCTACTTTATCATTCTGGATGAAATTCTGAAAGGCACCAACAGTGTGTGGATAAAGCAGAAGGATCAAAGAAGTTTGTCGAGCGCCTGGTCAAATCAAAATCAACTGCTAATTGCTACGCACGATTTAAGTCTGTGTACGCTTTCTTGCTGACACTCATCCATCCGAAAATCCAAAACCATTACTTCGATGCTGAAATTGTAGACGACGAATTGTACTTTGATTATCGGCTTCAAAATGGTATTTGTCAAAAACATGAATGCTTCCTTCTTGTTAAAGTAAAGATGAAGATTGTGGAATAGAACCAAATAGAATGCTCATTCAAACAATGGATAACAGTCGTTTTCCGGTATTTTTTTACAAAAAACCTCAACTTATGACCAGGTAGTCATATTTGTTTTTTATATTTGTGACCACCAAGTCACATTTATGGCAAACAGACATTTTAAAATTGCCGGAAGAACGTCAACAACGTTTCTTTTCGATCGCGCTCTTCGGGAATTCACTTTGAACTCATACGATGACGCTTTTCCATCAGTAGCATTTTGAAAAGATCTTAAATGGCCAAGGGAAGTTTCTCGATCCAATATTTCGAGAACAAACGCACTTTTCGACTACCTCACAAAGTGGTCTTCGATACGAAGTATACGTATGTTAATTCAGGTCAAGCGAGAAAACTACGACACTCCTTCTGGGAATATTCCCGGAGCGATGTACGAATCTCGGATTGGGATTCGACTGGGATCATCCTTTGATGAGCAATTTCTGCGTATTGCCTCACAGAAAAATAATATGGACTCCTCCTACGGTTCAGAAACGCATATCAATTGGCAAAAACAAGTGACTCCAGACCATCAGAGAATTGGTAAAGAAAGAAATCGATGCCGGAAATTTCAGAGATGATATTCCGCCGGATTCTGCTGCACTGTTCTTTATGAACATGGGAAACAGATTCTGGATCAACTGCGCATGACCAACTTGAATGATGCCTTTGCAAACGCATTAAAAGCCGGACGCCCCTCATCATGGATGGAAATGAACATTTGCTTTTCAAATCTGATCGATCAAAAATTTCAAACTTCTATGCTGCGCTGGACAAAATAAGCAAGATGAACGCAATTGAAACAAAAAACCTAACGAAGTTTTACGGCGATAGCGTCGGTATTAAAAACGTATCATTAGAAATCGAACAAGGTGAAGTTTTCGGCTTTGTTGTCCGAATGAAGCCGAAAATCTGACAACTGAACACTTCTAAGGTTTGCTCCACCCAAGTTCCGGGACTGGAGAAATTTTTTGGGCACGCCGATTTAATGGTCATGAAATACGTCATCGCATTGGTTATTTGCCCTCTGAGGTAAAACTATTACGACGAAATGAGTTCACCGAAGCTACTTGAATATCATATGCGCTTTTATGGAGAAAGCGATCGTTCTAAAAATTGAAGAATTGGCAGCTTATTTCGAACTGGATCTTCAGAAGAAAATCACGGATCTTTCTTTTGGAAATAAGAAAAAAATGCCATCCTTCAAACATCATTCTCTTTACACGAACCGACCTTCTGATCCTGGACGAAATCCAACCTCCGTTGATCCGTTAATGCAAACGCGCTTTTCTGATCTGCTAATTGAGAAGAAAAATCAACAAGGAACGACCATCTTTTTAGTTCTCACATTCTTTCAGAAGTGCAGCGAATGTGTAATCGTGCGGCGGTGATAAAACAAGGCGAAATTATTACATTGAAGACATAACGGCATTGATGGCAAACAAGTGAAGCGCGTTCGTTTGACCTTTAAACAGCAACACCAGATTGAAGAATTTTCGGGCATGAACGAAATTCAATGGCACGGGAATAAACTTCACTTCAACTATGTTGGAGGCATTCAACCGCTTCGAACTGGATGCAACAACAGATATCTCCGATGCAACACTCGAAGAACCGGATCTGAGACCATTTTTATGAACTATTACGAACGATAATATGAAACTGAATTTATATTTCACAGAGGTCAAACGCAACCAGAAAAAACCTCATCACATGGACTTTAATTGCCGTCGGATTTACGGCAATTTTTGTCCTCGGAATTTTCCCTTCCATGGCGGATATGGGCAAAGACATTATTGCTCTTATGGAAAAACTTCCTGAAGAATTGGCAAAAAAGCTCTGGGCATGGACGCAAACACCTGGACCAACATCCTCGGCTTCTACAGCACTTACTATGGGATTTATATCATTCTGCTTGTAGGCATCTTCTGCATGTCGACTGGAGCCACCATTGTTTCAAAAAGAAGAGCGCGATCGTACGGCTGAATTCCTGCTAACAAAACCACTTTCCAGAGGTCAGATTTACAAGGGGAAAAATGCTGTCGATGTTAACGCTCACATTCATTATTTTTCTCATCAAACAGCGATTGCGACCATTTTAATTGCCACCTTGGGAGAATCTGTCAACTGGAAAAGCCTTTGCCATAATGCACACACATGGACTTGTACTGATCTTATTTTCACCAGTCTGGGCGTCCTCATTTCTTTTCTTCTTCCAACCTGAAAAAACTTTATGGGGAATGGTCGTAGGGATAATTTTCGGGAGCTATTTCCCAAATGCCGTATCGCGCACCGCAACTTCCATTGAATGGCTGGGATATATTTCACCGTTTCGCTATCTGGATTTCGATCCATTGAATCCTGAATACAGCGAACTGGGGCGGAATTGCTGTATTCATAGTACTTTCAGCCGCAATTGTGTTCTACGCTATGCGACTATTTGAAAAAAAAGGATATTGCGGGATAGTTAAAATTTCAAAATATTGGCTCTTAACCCTGAAAAAACAAGTTGATTTTCTGCACATCACCACTAGTATAAAATCAATATGTATCTTTATCGGCATGCGAACACTGTTAATTTTTTCTGACAATCACCAGTGTACTTTTTTGGATGCAATAAAAAAACAATTCAAAAATCTTGCAATGGCTCCTCACGGCGCGAGGTGAAAATTTGTATTGACAATGCTGCAAATCAAATCGATTTAACACCAATAACTATTGATGTTGCTGCTATCGGTGCTCTTTCTTGATGTTCCTGAAATTGATAAAACGATCCAAGACAAAAAGTTGAGAAGCAAAGTCTACACAATTACTGCGACCGTCCACAAACTAAGCAAACATAGAGATGGCGATTGGAAGGTAAAGCTTACCGATGGTAATGATAAATATGTCAACTGCGAAAATCCAAACCCTGGATGCTCATATGCCAAGGAATCAGATTATCATAACGCTTTTTTGAATGTTCGGGAATGGATAGAAGCGAATAAAAAACGAACTTGTTGGGAAAACTGTTACCATAACGGGCGTAGGCTTTATTGACATTGACCATAAATACCCGAAAACGCCGCTGATAATGAAATGGAACTACACCCGATTTTGAGCATTCACTACTAAAACTCCATCTCAATTGTTCGTCCATTGCATCGCTTGGCGGATTCTCAGCATCTAATTTGGACATAGAAATTCCCAATAGACGCACGGAACTCTTTACCGGCTCCTGCTCCAATAACTCTTTTACAATTGGGAAAAGTCTGTTTCTCAAAACGTATGCTTCAATGGTTTTGCTCCGGGTTTGAATGGTGAAATCGCTGTACTTCAACTTCAACGTAATCGTTTTCGCATTTACTTTGGACTTCTTCATACGCCCTTCCAGAATCTCGGCAATACGCTCCTAATTGCTCCAACATAAAAATCTTCCTGCGAGATATCTTTTGTCCAAAGTTCGTTCGGCGGCAATGGATTTACGGATACGATCTGGTTTTACCTCACTGTACTGAATCCCACGAACGATGTTGTAGAAATGCCCCCACCGGACTTGCCAAAATGATCTTCCAAATACGCTTTCGAAAATCGTTTCAGATCAATCCCATAATGAATTCCATGAAGCTTCATTTTCTCCGCCGTAACTTTTCCGACTCCAAAAACTTTCGAATTGGCAGTTGTTCCAAAAGGGCAACACCTCTTCCGGTGGAATCGTTTTTGTCCATTCGGCTTGTTGATATCCGACGCAATTTTAGCAGTAAACTTATTAATGGAAATTCCGGCTGACGCATTCAATCAACTTCTTCTTTTGATACGATACCGAATCTCAGAGGCCAATAATGTCGCCGACGGATGCCCAATTTTGTTTTCTGTAACATCCAAAAAAAGCTTCATCAAAGAAAGTGGCTCCACCAGATCAGTGTAGCGGTGAAAAATTTCCCGGATCTGATTGGAAATTTCTTTGTAGCGATCGAAACGTGGCGAAACGAAAAAAATTAAATCAGGACATTTAAGCGCTGCCATTTTAGACGACATTGCCGAACGCACTCAAAATTTTCGAGTTTCATAACTGGCTGCCGCTACTACTCCACGCTCCCGATTTCCTCCCACAGCAATAGGCACCAATCAAATCGGGATTGTCCATTTGTTCCA
>JAGTTF010004804.1:0-11192 GCA_019095985.1 Streblospio benedicti | reverse complement strand
GGGTTGAAAATTGGTTGGTTAAAAAAAAACCGGGAACAATCTTACCGGGGAAAAAGACAAAGGAAACAAACTGGGCAGAGAGACTGTGATGCACAGCATGGGAAGCAGAGGGATTGTAAATGTGGAGGGGGTAGTGTATAGAGGGACATGCAAATTGTGTGCAATAAAATGGGGAGTCGGCGATTTACATTGGAGAATCTGGTAGAAGTATGTATACAAGGGGCAAGAACATCTGTTAGCTATAAAAATCCCAATAATCATAAGAATAATCGCTTGCCAAACATTCAATAGAACACCACAATAGCACGGAAACTCAGTACAAGATCGACATTATCAAATCGTACAAGAAACCCCTTTGAAAGGCAGGTCAGAGAAGGCGTTGAAATCATAAGGATGCAAGCGGACACTATGATGAACAGCAAGATGGACCACATCCAACCAGGGATCAGAAGAATTGCATTTTCGGACTTGTATGATGAAATTGAAGGAGGCAATTGGTAGTAATGAACTGCAGTACATACACTCAGTGGTATAATAGAAATGTTTTGAAATGCTTTGGAAATGTATTTAGAGTGTTTGTTTTTTTAAATGTTTTTGAAATGTTTTTGGAAATTTTAAAAATTTTAAAATGTTTTTAATTAGTAGTGTAAATGAGAGTACATTGTGTCAATAAGGTAAGGTAATATAAAAAAATAATAAAATAAAATTTTTTATTGGTAGTGTAAAATGTGAGTACATTGTGAAGAGTATATAATGTGGTAACAGATGATAGCTGAAGGATAGGGTATGGAATGAAAGCAGGGGGTGATTGATTGGAATAGAATGAGTGTATGTATGCTGAAGATGTATCTCTAGAGCAAGCAGTGGGGACGTCTACTAGTGTAATATAGTATAAGTTAATATAATATGATATTTTAGTATAGAGATTATATAAAATAGGATTGTCATTGCTGTTTGAATTTGGTTTTATAAAGTTGAGAAAGGCACTGAAGATGCCGAAACATGTACAAATAAATTTAAATTTAGAATAGGACTTTATTATTTTTCGGATATAAGGCAGCAGAAAAAGAAAAAACAACAACAAGGACTATAAAAAAATGCGACCACATGCTGCATACCATATATCACAAATCTTATATATGTTACAAAAAGCCTTCTAAAACTTCTCTCCTACGAATTCCAAAGGCACGTCTGTCTCTGTTGAAATCCAAGGGAACTGTGGCAGAAAGTAGTATTTGATCACAAGACCATATCAATATGGACACGCAACACCGGATAAACCAATCGCTGCGCTCCTCTGGCCAGTTTGACCTTTGCCCGCTATAGTATCCCGCTACCACGTGCTGTTTGTTTACGCCAGTCCACGTGGCACCTTGCGCGACATCGCAGTGGTTTGTTTACTTTTAGATAGGCGCAACGCGGCCACCACCAATTGCGACGCGGCTGCTCGACTTATTGTTGACTCCGCGGCTCTGCTGCCTTTAAAGTGCGCGATGCGACCAGCCTAAGCTGCGACGCGCCGGTTTAGCTTGTGTAAACATTGGGACCTTTACAGTATGCCCTTGTTTGCTGGAGTTTCTTCCGCCCCGGCAACATTCATTTGTTTCTTTCTAACGGCTAACTGGGCTTTCCTCCTGCCATCGCGTTGGCTTTTGTTTCATCCTCCGGATACTCGACACTCCCTGTGCTGCTTTTCCGATCACCTACCCAGGCAATCCCTACTCTCTCTCCCCCAAGTTTCGACCACAAACCGACGGCAAACGGGGGTGGGTGGGAGGGAATTTTCTTGCTTGTTTCTTGTCGAAACTTCACCAAGCTGGTGGGATTGCGCCCTTAAAACAGGGTTAAACATCCCATGATGTCTTTTTAGTAGTTGCTACTCCAGTACTCAGTGGATTTCGCTATCCTACGTGTGAGGAAATCCGCTGAGCCGGAAGTGTCTTGTATGGTTAACACCGCGCCCCTCCCTGACTTAAAGACAGGTTTAAGACGACTGGTCGTTACCCATTGTTCCTGTACAGGCTTGCGGCCTTTCTTCTTTTCCACCGGGGCTGGCCCACGAAACATTCTAAGCTTGACCACATGATCACTGCTTATTTCAATGATCTGATGTGGCCCCGTCCACGGCTGTGAATGGAGCTTATCCCGTCCGTGAGGAGGGCTGTACATCATGACTTGATCGCCGACTTTATACCGACGATTCCGTACTTTCTTGCTTTGTTGTGCTTGCTGTATTTCCACAGCCCTTCCCGACACCTCACGTACTGTTTCTGCTGTCTGCATCACCTGATTTCTATGGTGAAACACGTATGACGAATAACATTGTGGGACCGCCCGGTCATCACATCCATACATCAAATCGATAGGCAGAAGTGGATCCGCACACTGGCTGTAAAACAGCTTCTGTGGTGTAAAACCTGTGCTGGCATGAGGAGTTGCGTTGTATGCCATAAAGACAAACGGCAACAACTCATCCCAGTTATCTTTTTCATGGACGTTCAAGGCCCTTAAAATGGCCTTAATAGTCTTGTTGCTTCGCTCCACCATTCCATTACTCCATGGAGCATACGCGGTCGTACGTGTCTTGTATATTTTATACATCTTGCACAGCTCCAAACAGAGCTGATTGTCGAACTCGAGTCCCTGGTCGCTGTGAAGTTTCTGCATCACTCCGTGCCGTGAGATGTACTCCCTGAAGAGTACATTCACCACAGCTTCCGCGGTTTTCTGCTGCAGCGCATACAGTTCCATTCGCTTTGAAAAATAATCTTGAATCACGCAGATGTACTTGTTACCCGCCGGCGAGTCTGGAAGCGGCCCCTGGAGGTCAATGCCCACACGTTCATGCAGAAATCCCACATACTCGTGCTTCATCAGAGGCTTCCCTCCCCCAGCTCCCGACTTGCTATGTTGGCATGTTAAACATGCGCGGCACATCAGCCTCACATCTTCTGTCATTCCCGGCCACGCGAACCGTCGTCGTAGTATTTCATACACCCGTTCATAGCCCAAGTGACTAACACTATGGACATGAACACACCTCCATACACTTTCGCGCCACGCGACCGGAACCAAACGAACTTGTACACGCTCCACGGGCGACCTTTCATCTGAATGGTCTTGTCCATCATCATCACCCCGCTTTCTGCCTGGTACAGCGTAGGCCACCACCGGCAATACGCCTGCACCTCTGGACTCTCTTTCTTGACTTCTTCATCGTCTACCACCTCACCCCACCGAGCTTTCAGCTCCTGCAATCGTCGCGCAGGCATATGTCGCGCTTTTGTGCCTCACACCACTGGGATCACCAAATCCCGCGAGCACCCAAGATGCACTGTCGCTCCGCTTGGGAAACAGATTGATCGCGCAATGCGACGTCCTCCGCTTCGTCATTATTGTCTTCCATGTCGCTCTCCCCTGAAGATTCACCTCTCACGAGCGGTCTTGAAACGGGCTTAGCGCCCTGCCGCTTTTCTGCTAACCGACGAGATCGACGAACTACAGTCTTTTCCTGTGTGAAGAGAACCGGAACAGACGAATCTGTATCGATGTCCTCCACCTCACGAAGATCCAGCTGCATTCGACCGGGCAGGTCGTGGAGTCGTCTGGTTAGATACAAGTTGTAGTCTATTCCATCCACGAGCTCCGGCTCCTCTCCATTTTCATCGTCCGAGTCCACATCACACATGGCCAACTCCCACCGCGGCACCGGCAATGTGACAGCATCACACCGGGCTACGTTCACGGGGCTGGGTCGCATGAGGGCCTCATCAGAATCATCGGAATCCTCGTCCCTACACTTATCCATCTTCTTTTTGTGAAACTCACAGTCGGGGCACTTCCCCAGCTTGCAGTGTGGTCGCTTGTCGAAGGCATCTTGCTGATCTGCGTGCTCTTCGCGCTTGCGCGACAAGCTGTCAGCCACCTCGTGTAGTTTCCCTGGTACATGGCAAATTCTCCATGGTTTATACCACCCCATCTCGACCAACCAACGCATGTACATGTTGTCGGACTGGTGATAGTCTTGCACCCACGTCAAGGCAGCATGATCTGTCCAAATGACGACCATGGTCCCTCGTGTGATGTCTCTAAAATAGCGCATGAAAAATACGACGGCGTAGAACTCTCTTTTGGTTGCACAATACGCCTGACGGCTTTTGCACAACGTCTTTGATGCAAACCCTAACGGCACGAACTTTCCATCTTGCTCTTGCTCTAACGTCCCACCGATAGCAAATAGACTCGCGTCTACTTTCAGGTGGAAATCTGTATTGGGGACTGGGTAATATAGCAGTGGTAGACATGCTATACGACGCTTTATCTCAGTGAACGCGAATGTATGGTCACCCGTCCATTGAAATGCTACACCTTTCTTCGTCAACTCTGTCAGTGGCTTGGCCAACTCGCTGTAGTTCTTCACGAAGCGTCGATAGTACCCGGTAAACCCGAGATACGTACGCACCTCGCTGAGATTCTTTGGAACTGCCCACTTGTGCAACGCTTGCACCTTGCTCCGACTAGGTCGGATGCCATGCCTGTCCACCTCGTGACCGAGATATTCTACACTGGTCGCGAACAGCTGGCACTTCTTGGGCTTCAACTTGAGGTTGGCTCGTCTTAGTCGTTCGAACACCGCGCGGAGGTTCGTGCTGGCTGTCTGAAAATCCCGCCCAAAGGCGAGAATGTCATCCAGGTAGACCAAACACTGACTCCACACGATATCTGCTAGCACCATCTCCATCAGCCTGCAAAAACTTGCGGGCGCATTGCAGAGCCCGAACGGCATCACTGTCCACTGAAACAGTCCTCTGTGCGTCACAAACGCGGTCTTCTCTGCATCATCTGGATCCATCGCGACCTGCCAATAGCCACTCGCGAGATCGAGCGTACTGAAATACCTAGAACCCTCTAAGGCATCCAGACACTCGTCAATTCTTGGCAATGGGTAAGCATCTTTCTTGGTGACTTCGTTCAGCTTCCGAAAATCAATACAGAACCGAAGCTCCCCTGATTTCTTCCGCACTAAGACCACCGGTGCTCCCCATGGTGACTTTGAGGGTTTAATCACCCCGCTCGCGAGCATTTTCTCTAATTCTGCATCTACATACTCCCGCTCTTTCATCGAGCGTCGGTAGTAGTTCTGTTTGATTGGCTTCGCGTCTCCTGTATCTATCTTGTGAGTGATCAAATCCGTGTAGCCCGGAGCTGAGTCGGGCCCCACGAAAATGTCCTCATACTCCATCACCAGAGCTTCCAATTTAGCTTGTTCGCGCGGTGTCAACGTTCCCTCAGCTGGAAACATACACCGTAAGTACTCTGGAACTTTGTTCCCAGTCTCGCTGGGAGTGGCACCAGCCGGTAGCTCAGCCGAACTTCTTTCTTCTGCGAAGTACACCTTGCAATCGTTACCGCGTCCGGACGACTGAACAACCTCTCCTTCCGGAATCAGCTGCCTGCTGGTCCACTCTTTTCCATGCCTGGCGCCTACAGCATTCACACTCGCCACTTGGGCGGGTATGTGCCATATTCGCAAGTCAGGAGGATTTTCACCCCCGTCCGAAGACCGGTTGACTCCTCCCGCGCGATCTCTTTGCCCTCGGGCTGGTAGCTCTGTGATCTTGGCCACAATCAATCCTTCCTGTACTTCCCCATAAAGGGTGCTTTGGTTCTCTAGGGTGAGCGGAAGCGAGCCATCCTCTCGGATGATCTCCAACGACGGCACTACATAAAGTTCGCCACCCAACTGGGTGGTTCCCTCCACCAGCACCTCTTGTCCCACCCTGCTGAGGTCGCGGATCTTGCACAAAACTCGTTGAACGCCTCGCGGACGAATCCGTATGGTCTTGCACATCCGCACCAAGTCTCCACTGGATACTGTCATCGCCCGGCCGAACGTCACATCTTTGGTCCCAATCCGGATGGTTTTAGCGGCACAGTCGATGGTCACCCCATACGACGAGAGCCAATCCATCCCTAGCAAGAGGTCGAGACCCTCTAACTTCCCCACATGCGTGAGTTGGTCATAGAGCCCCTCCCCCAACTTGAATTCCAGCGACACCGCCCCTTTGACTTCCAGCGACTCACCTCCTGCTCCAGAGAGAGAGACTTGCGCTGGCAATAACCCAGGGAGATGCTCACTCACTTGTTCATACGCTCTGTCCGACATCAGACTGAAAGTCGCCCCCGTGTCTATACAGGCCACCAGTGGTACTCCGCCCACTTCGACAGTGACTCTGCACACAAGAGCGGCCCCCGACAGTCCCAGCATTCTGTGAATCTCCGCAAATTCAGCATCCACCTCCTGACATTGGTACTCTACCTCCCCGTCGTCGCTCCGGATTGACTTCCCGGTGACCCTCGGGGGAGGCGTGCAGCTGTCATGACTTTTGTCCACGCGGTTCTGTGCGCTTTCAGCTTCGACGATCTGTGAATCGAGAGTGGCGGTGTATGGGGAGATGTCCTCGAACGACGGGCGGTAGCCAGACGCCGACGAGATCCCATTCCCCTCCCCTCCAGGCTGTGAGTTCTCTGCCCCACCCCGGCTAGGTTTTACTCCTGTGCTTGGTTGTTGGCTGCCCGGGCTACCAAGCCTCCCGTTCTGTGTTGCTGGATGTCCATCTTTACAAGTACTTCCTTGTTCCAATTCTGCTTGCACCGACGCCTCCAACCTCCGGCTAGTGCCAACACGCTCCTCATGCGAATGCACAGAGAGCGGGCTGATGCTAACGTTAGGTCTCCGTACCGGTCCCGACTTGTCTTGTCCCCTGTCGCGGGGTCCTTGAACCCTGGCGACAGGGAGTCGACTCGCGGGCGACACCCCGTACGGTTCGGACAACTCCCCCACAGGGATAGAACCTGCAGCTGTGCTGCTCCCTGCGGACGTGAGCGCCCTGGTCTGCTGTGTCGGGACGGATAGACTTCTAGCCTGCTGGCTAGAACTTGTCCGCTCCGACGACTCTTGTCTCCTGTCGCAGTCCCTGAGTGTCCCCAGGGTACCACTTGACCGCGAGCGGTAGCCTCCTGGCTCCATACTCGGGCCCTTGCTGACGTCAAGTTGCTGCAACACATCGTCTGTGGCGGGTTTTGACACCCGCCTGCCGCACGGTACCAATTCAGGAGGGGGAATTTGCGGCGCAATTACCCCTCGGCCTCGTTTCCCGACTCATCTGCTGTTCCCTCGCGACTTACTAGAGCTGGCGCGACCTTTTCAGGCTTTGCCGCTGGTGGGGTCTTGGTAGCACAACTTTCCCCTGTCGCTGTTTGCTGCTTTGCCTCGCGTTCCGCGAGCCTCTGTCGGTGTCTGGCCCTCCATGCTTCGATTTCCTTTTCTGACGCCTCAGGACATCGGGTTCGAATGTGCCCCGAGTGACCGCACTTCCAACATGCGTCCTCGGGTGCTTCTCCCCCGGCCCCGCGTCCGCGACCGGCTCCTCCTGACCCTGCTGAGCCTCCCCTTCCGCGGCCCCGCCCGCGAGAGGCTTTCCCACCAGTCTTTCGGACTCCTTCTCCCTTCGGGTTTTCCTTGGCGACATTGACCTCCCCTTGGGGGCTCTCCGTCGCCTGCTGCGCCAACAACTCCTTAGCAATACTTTTTGCTGAAGGATGTTGTGGCTTCTTGGCATTCTCTGCTCCCCGCTCCTGCGCCATAAAAGTCTGATACCGCCCTGGATCGTCACGACTCTCTCGTCGGACCAGCTCAGCTTGCAGCAGTGACAGTGAAACTCCTGGCACGAGCATCAGGTCATCATACGTCCTCCGTAGGGAGGCCGAATTCAGCCCCAGCTCCAGTCGCTTCAGTACTGCCGCTTCCCTCTTCGCGATATCTTGTCCATATGCTTTCCTAGCGAGAAACATCAGCTGTGAGATGAAGTCCCTGACTGATTCCTTGTTGCCTTGTTTACGGGTCAGTAACTCCTCCTCAGCATTCCTCATTTCGAATTCCACATGGAAGTACGAATTGAGTGCTGAGACTAGAGTTCCCCAGTCGCCGCGCTGTTCAATGGTCAAATTCAACAGTGCGCTCTGTGCTTTCCCCGTGAGCCTATCTACAAGCCACGCTGCCCATTCCCCAGAGGGCACACAGTAACTCTGCAGTATCTCGACCAGCTGCTGTAAGAAGTCGGGCCACGTTTGCGTGGGATCCGGCTTGTTGAACTTCGAGAACGTCTTGATGCGATCCCGAAAGCGAACTGTCGTGGGTATCCTCCCATCACATTCCTCATCTTCCGAGCTGCTGCTTGCATGTTGTCCCTTGCGCCGCGCGTCGCGTCGCAAGTCGGCTTTCCGTTTCGCTGCTGCCTTTTTCTCCTGGCGCCGTTGCTCGGTGAGACGGTACTTGTCTACTGCATCCACAAACGGTGACTGTAAATATCGACGGACAAGCAGGTTCGCTGGCCCCTCACCGGAGCTCAGACTGTTCATTTCTACTGCTTTCTTCATCTCTGCACTCGACGACCCGTCGAGGGCTCGGTCGCGCGAGGCAGATTGTGTCCTGTCGCTTCTTGTTTCTTCGTCGCGGCTGCGCGACCGGTCGTGGTCGCACCGCGCGACGGCGGCTCACTGAGGACTTGGGCCTTGGCATTCTCGCGGCGTAACTTCGCTGTCTGGCGTTGTAAATCCGCTAACTGGGCCCGTAGTGCTTTTTCCTCATTCAGTTCTGCCTCAGCATCAGCTATGCGCTTGCGTAACGCAAGGATATTCGCTGAGGTCTTTGCTTGCCGTCTATCTTCATCTGGCTCGGTCTTTTGGACCGCTTGGCTTGGTGAGTCGGGTTTAAGGGGTTGCCCGACATCCCTCGTGCTGGGACTCCGTGACGTAGTACGTCGCGGTTCCCTCTTTGGTGATGACTTGAGCTTCGAGCGACGCCTTCGCCTCACTCGATCCTCAAGTTCAGACTCGCTCTCTTCGATGAATTCATCCAACGAGACTTCGCGCAGTGCATATCCGGGGATATGCTTTCTTTCCCAGCCCTCTAAGATCCGGCACGTACGTCTTGCTAACTCCGCCCGTTGTCCTACCCGCTCCTCCTCTATGATGTCACGGAGCAGTTCGGACCATTCCTTTTGAATCACGGACGCCTCCTTGATGCCGCCAGCTTCCAATCGGTCGCACAAAGCGGCCTTGTTGCAACACAGTAGATCGGCTAAACCTCTCTGCGCTGTCTCCATCGTTACCGAAAACATGAGGGCGTTGTCCAGCTTACTCCACTTTTCCTCATACTTGATTTTTTTTGCTTCCATAATAGCTTTTCTAAACAGAGTTTTTATGTGTTTATACTTTTTGTTTTGCGTTAGACATTTCAGAGTCACATGCATTCTTCAATAACTTTCGCGCTTCCTTCCTCTCCTTTGATAAAGCTGTCAATGTATTATTCCAGTATGGTTTGAGATGTTTTTTAAATTGGTAATGTGGTAGAGCTGAGCAACAGCTTTTTATGGTTTCAACTAGATCCTCGACTATTTTGTCTATGTCCTTGTTTGTCGTATGATGTTTCCGTATATTGAGTGCTTCTATTGTTTCATTAATAGGGGAAATCTTGTCGGCCAGAATTGTAGTGTACTTGGCATCTATCTCGTCTGCAGTTAAACGTTTCCATGCAACTGATTATTTTGTAATGGGAGAACTCCTATTTTTCACAGTGTGAGAAACCTGGAATTGTACTTTTAGTGCTAGATGGTCAGATGTGTTCGTTGGTGAGTCCTCAATAACACAACAACTATGAATTTTAAGGTCCATTAATCCCGTGACATTGCAGTGGTCTACATAAGATTTCCCGACGCCATCAACGTTAAACGTATAGCAAGGGCCTGAACATCTATCATGATCTTTGTCTAAAATCTTGAGTTCACTGTCATTAACTTGTTTGTACAGCAATTTTGCATTTTTTTGTAGTTTGTAGAAACTGTTCCCTATTTCTGGACCAAAGTGACTGTTCATATCTCCAATTATGATGACTTCTCCAGTCAGCTTACATTTTTCAACAAGATCTGATAAAATCGCCAAGTGTTTTGTGAAAGAAGTTATCTTACATTGTTGCTGAGGAAGGTAGGTAGATATTATAAATACACTTCTGTCATTGCAAATTCCTGCGATTTCAATGACACACAATCTGTCGCTCTCGCAGTCCACAACTCTGATCCTATTAGACAATTCTTTGCGCCAGAGAATTCCTATGCCACAATGACCGGACTGTTTATTTTGAGCCTCGTTTGACAGGTCCTCACTACTTTTTGCATGCACATCCAATATGTTAGTGGGGTGGATATGCGATTAACATGTTAACATATGGCAGAAATCATAAAAATTTGTATTGAAGTATGCTGATTCCAAATATATCGGGAACCAGGCTCCCAGATAATAGGTTCCTTCCGAAATCCAAGATGGCTCCCAAGATGGTGGATATCCATGTTTAGTAAATAAAGAAGAGTCATATTAAGATAAAATATGAAAGAGAACCCCATATCCCCCCCACACACACACTAAAGCACACATGGAGCTTGTGTGACCATCCTAGGGTTTCAATGAAAATTGAGTGCCCCCTCCCTGCGAAACGATCTTAATGGTCAAGGTGTCCAGGAATATCAAGAGGACTTCATGTGACTTATGTGTTGGATCATGTAAAAACCTGTTTTAAAGTAACCAATAGTTGAATAAATTTTTCTACAGTGATTTTCAATATAGTGGTAGGAGCTTACTTGCCATTGAAGATAGAGAGAGAGAGAAAGAGAGAGAGAGAGAGAGAGAGAGGAGGAGAAGAAGAAGAAGAAGAAGAAGAAGGAGAAGAAGAACAACAAGAAGAAGAAGAAGAAGAAGAAAATTGAGTTCAATAAATGCTACCATATGCATTGAAAGCATGTACTTGTGATGGTGTCAGCTGAACTATGTTTGGTCAATTTGTTTAAGGCATACACAAGAGTACTTGGGTACAAATATTGATCTACAGATATTATATAAAGGTATCTTAACCCTTCCCTAAAAACACAAGCCTAACATTTTACATCATGAAATATATCTCCAGAATGATTTGAATCACCTGAATATCCCACAGAAGTTCAATCTTTAGAAGGCTGATCGTCATTTTTCAACCACAAATTAATCCAAATGTTTTCATGTACGAGACCCAAGACCTTGTTCTTGAGCTCAAATCACCGAAATACCCTCAGAAATGTCTTTCTCATGCTTCATGTAGTGCA
>JAGTTF010004799.1:62143-73378 GCA_019095985.1 Streblospio benedicti | reverse complement strand
AAATCCTATGAATCAGAAAATTCCCTTTAGTATAAATCCAGCTATGATGATCAGATGTGACATATTATCACATGCAAGAACTTGGTATTTGAATGAGTCAACATGTTCAATGTTTCTATTATTGTCTACGTACACTTCATCTTTTCCTTGAAATGATAATTCCAGGCTATATCCTGTTTTAGAAAAATATTCACATGCAGGTTTGTTTATCTATGGGAACTGACTTTTCAAATGAAATGTGCTTAACCCTTTAAAGACTGGAAATCATTGATGTTGCATGTTGCAGGTGTAACAAAGCGTAAAATAAGCCCAAGTTTACAGATTGATGTGTGATTTACCTCCATGCAGCGAGGGTCTGTCAGACATCAGCTTATCTTAGGCTTTGTTCTATGCTGCAATAGTGAACAGTAACCACCTCATGCTGATCACAGTGAACCTCATAGTCGTAATTTCAGTGTAACTTTGTCTTGAAGGATGGAACAGTAAATTCCAGTTATTGCAATTCTCTAGTAATGTCGCTAAAAGGTTATTATACAACGTAAAATAACCTTTTTCTCTCATGTTTATTCATCATTTGAGGCTATAAATATCCTCCGCCTCCCAGCCAATCAGAATCAAGTATTGTCAGCAAACACGGGAGAATAAAAGATTAAAAAAACATGAAAAGAACCACGTTTGCCTGGGTTATCCATAAGTTCTGGATATACGTGTGTTTCTGTGCTTCCCCTACAGGCATCCCCAGGGGTGGGGCGCACTACCAAAATATCTCATTTTTATGTTTTCTTATTGCATGTCCATTATTGATTGCCACTCTTAATTAATAGCATGAACTACGAGGAACCTCATGTTGTGAAATCATCGATAGCTTCTCTGTTTTGTGATATGTAGTTTTAACTTGAAGAGTATGGTGTGCGTTGTGACAAATATAACCTTTCTTGGACACTTAAAATGGTGAAATCTCGGTTCTTATTGAATTACATTGTGTAATCTGTGAATCACTAGGGAATATTACATTCTTCAATTTTGACACTGTGCCAATGTTTTATCAACGATAATACGTATTCCAGAAAACTATTTCAAGTCAAACATATTTTATTTTTTCCTCAGTAGATGAACTAGCTTACATGTATGTGTATTGGTTAATTGATTAGGAGTGATGGGCAATAGTTTTGTAAACATTCTGAAAAAAGTCATGTTTCAAATCAAGAGTAAATGCTCATCCACCAAATGCTTGGTAACGACTGAATATATATATGACAATAGGGTGGCATGTGTGGCAGTTATACCCTATAATTTATTGTGATTTTGCTTTAACAGCATGTCATTAACACCTGTCAGTATTTAGGCATTTCATTCAAATAAAAACACACATTCAGTTACTACTAGTTAAGGTCTGTGTTGGAACTGGCTGGAATTTCTAGCATACCTAAACATAATGATATCATAGACAACAGTAGTGTTCTTTTCCTTCATAATACATTGAAAATTTCATTCTCTATGCTAAAAAGTGAAAATAGACACACATATATATACACTGTCCGGAAGTTTTTTTTACATGCAGCTTCAAATTGAATCTTTGGCCTGATGGACGCACAGCTACCCCAATCGAACAACAAACAACAATAAAAACAACACACCAACTGTGCGAGTGACGAGGCATAAACAGAAAACCTTGGTGCAAGAGAATATAGATAAACGGTACAAAAAGCAATATAAACAAACACGCGCGCATTTGACCCCAACAGACACCTTGGCAATGTTTGTCATGTATCAGTTGTCGTATTGCAAACCAAGCACTGACTCACTGAATGTTTTACCGCTTGTTATTTATCACAATAACTACTGTCACTGAATCAGTGGAGTGTTATGACATATAATTTATTTATGATTATTCTTCCAATGTAAAAGTCACCTTTTCCTTGAGTCCCAAGTGATCTATAATATAAGGATTCTCATAGAAAGTAAAGTGACTTAATCTCGGGACTTCAAAACTTTTGCTTTGAAGGAAATTTCACTATCAGATGGCCCCCACCCCCACCGCACCAAGTAAATGTCAAGCTATAACTAACTTAATTAGTTACAAATATCAGTAACCGATAGGTTTGTCCACAACTATCTACTAAAAATATGATGCAACTTTACTACTTAACAATCTTTGCTGTGAGAAGAAATAAACATCTAAAGAAATTATCGTAAAACAGCAAATTATTACTCATTCAAGTACACTGTTTTATTCTATATACTCATGATTGGTCAACCACGTTGAGTGATTTTCTAATAAAACTGCTTACAGTGTTGATGTGTTCAATACCAGACACAAAGTTCTCAAAACAAACACCACAGAGATATGATCCGCTGAGGCTCAATGATTTGTCTTAATATAATATGATATTTGTATGAGTTTTAGTCCAATTGTGGTTAATCATCAAGAGCAGCAATATGCAGGGGGAACTGTCATATAGGCAGATCCAGGATTTCGGAAAAAGGGGGGGGCGCACTTAAGGAAAAGAGGGGGCGCACTTACGGAATTTCATGAAAATCCCTATGAAAATGAAGTATTTTGGTGGGAAAGGGGGGGGGGCCCGGGGGCCCCCTGGATCTGCCTATGTGTGAATATGGTCAGGACCCAAGATAAGTGTTACATTACATGAACCATACATGGTATGAAATACACAAAATATCATTAAAAATGAAAACGAGCGTTGTATTATGCGTGGTATGTAACTTCTCTGATTACTTATGATATGTTCTAGATACTCTAGAGAAATACCTATTGTACGACTACCGGTGCTGCAATTCACATAAAAAATTTATTGCTTTCCAAATAAAAAGATTCAACTATTTCTGGGGACAATAATATACTTATCAATTTTCAGAGTACGACATTTTGCACGACAAATATAACTTTCCTGTCAAACGATGTTGAGCCCATGATGATACCATTTGTGCTCTCAAATAGAAAGCATTGCTCTATTGGAGGGAAAAACTGTGTGCACAAAGAATAATGAAGAAAGAACGGCATAAACATGGAAGCCTGCGATATGTGTACATATCAAACATGCCAGGTTGCCAGCACGTTTACTGGTTGAAATATAGATGATTGTTTGTATGTTTACAAAGTTTATATTTAACCTACACAATGATTTCTATCGTACAGATGACTCGAGCTGGAATCAGACAGTTCCAAATGTTGAAATGGGTACGTGCGGTATTTAATCTTGGGGTGTGTGTGTGTGCGCGCGTGTGTGTGTGTGTGCGTGTGTGTGTGTGTGTGTGTGTGTGTGTGTGTGTGTGTGTGTGTGTGTGTGTGTGTGTGTGTGTGTGTGTGTGTGTGTGTGTGTGTGTGTGTGTGTGTGTGTGTGTGTGTGTGTGTGTGTGTGTGTGTGTGTGTGTGTGTGTGTGTGTGTGTGTGTGTGTGTGTGTGTGTGTGTTGTGTGTGTGTGTGTGTGTGTGTGTGTGTGTGTGTGTGTGTGTGTGTGTGTGTGTGTGTGTGTGTGTGTGTGTGTGTGTGTGTGTGTGTGTGTGTGTGTGTGTGTGTGTGTGTGTGTGTGTGTGTGTGTGTGTGTGTGTGTGTGTGTGTGTGTGTGTGTGTGTGTGTGTGTGTGTGTGTGTGTGTGTGTGTGTGTGTGTGTGTGTGTGTGTGTGTGTGTGTGTGTGTGTGTGTGTGTGTGTGTGTGTGTGTGTGTGTGTGTGTGTGTGTGTGTGTGTGTGTGTGTGTGTGTGTGTGTGTGTGTGTGTGTGTGTGTGTGTGTGTGTGTGTGTGTGTGTGTGTGTGTGTGTGCGTGTGTGTGTGTGTGTGTGTGTGTGTGTGTGTGTGTGTGTGTGTGTGTGTGTGTGTGTGTGTGTGTGTGTGTGTGTGTGTGTGTGTGTGTGTGTGTGTGTGTGTGTGTGTGTGTTTGTGTGTGTGTGTGTGTGTGTGTGTTGGTCAGAAAATGGGTACGGACGCACCACGGACATCAGACCCACCAATATACCAATTTTCGAGAAAACGTGACCGACAATATGCCAATATCTGAGAAAAGTGTGACACAATACACCAATATGTGACACCAAAATGCGACATAGTATACCATTATCTGATAAAAATGTGACATAGATATACTAAAAATGTGAAAAAGACCCCAGGGGGCCGCTGTGTGTGTGGTGGACTCGAGAGCAAATGGCTGTTTTATGTTGATTTTGTTGTTTCATGCAATAGTATAAATTGTTTATATCTTGTGTGCTTCCGTGGCCAAGTGGTTAGGGAGTTGGATTCGTGACCAGATGATAGAGGTAAGTTTGCTCAACACCCACCACCAGACCCGACTGGGAATCAACCCACGACGTTCTGGACACGAGTCCACCTCCCTATCCACTCGGCCACAGAAGCATGCATACGATTGCAATAACAAATAGATGATGTACAGTGAAAATACGTGTATATGTTGTCAGACTCCTATTTCACGTATGCACCTACCAATAACATAACATGTAAATGGCTTATGCTATGAAGTTGTTCATATCACATTGATGGTGACATTGATAAAATCAAGAACCTTGCATCCTGCTTACTTCTAATGAAGGAATATATAAGACGCAAGTTGAAAACAACTTCTATGGGCCACACATAGACGCTACAATGGACTAGAATTATCAATGCTCGATTTAAACCGACTGGATCCCATAAATTGTGAACAATACATGTACATTGTATATATAGCGAAGAAAGAACATGAATGATCCTAGATTACCAAAGCCCCAACTGTCATTAATCTCTAATAGATCCGATGTTTAAAGACAGCTTGCCAGTTTCTATACAAACTAGTTTCTCAGAAAGCACCCACCAATTGACTATGTTATTATGATATTTATCTATATTGGGGTCAGAGAAGCCATGGGGAGGACAACTAATTGATATTTATAACCTTTTTTATCTACTAAAGATATTCAACTGGACATTTATCTCTTGAAATGGCTCGGTTGCTACACCGGTCGCGATTGTCCGTCATACATATAAGCTCCATTCTTGTTAATAAGGTGATAATCTTGATCAAGATCCACAGGGATTAACTGCGTCAATGTCGATCCGTCCAGTGCCATTTAGGCAAAGTCACTTAGCAATATGTTGACCGGTAGAAGCTGAAATTGATATAGAAATGGTGATGTGGAATATGCATTAATGACAATAAAAAGAAGAAGAATTCCCATTGAAAGTGGTGACATTGCCTAACACATTGCGGTGAATGGTGATAACGAAATTAATAGCCTTTTTTCATTCAGACAAAATCCCAACACATGGTTTAACACAAAGAATCCGCGTGGATCTGTCAAGGCCGGGTGAGTGTAGACTTTGTGTAGACTTTGCAGCTCTCTTATGTCATCCTGTTATTGACCTGTTACTTGGTTGGTTACGGCAGTTTATTGCTGCTGTGTCAGAGTAAATGTTGAGGTGTGCTGACATTTATAGGCAGTGGGGAGATTTGATAGAGACTGAGATTATGTTTAATGCTCCAGCAATAATGATGTGAAGTGTCGGGTATAGCCGCTCCGCTGGAAGCAGCAACGAGCATTTTAGTTGAACATTGTGTTTTAGTCTACTCAAAATAGACAAGGAAAAAGTCTTAATTTTGAAAGGATATCATTTGTAAAATTGGATACATGTTTTTTTTTTCAGTACCGGATAGTACATTAGCAAAATGGAAGTGAAAGAAATTCTAAACACCCATCGCTCCATACTGCAGAAGAACATAGTACCATGCGAGGAGTTTTACAGCGCTCTTATTCAGTACAATGTGTTTACGGAAACTATGATTCAGGACATACGGGTAAGTATCTTTGCCGGGTGTGCAAATACATTTTAATAACCGAATAGTGCATTGTATATACTTGTAAATACGGTGACGGTCATATTTGCTGCAGCTGAAGGCAGCATTTTGTTCCGTAAAGCGTGCACAGTTTTTTCGAGCTCGTGGAAATGCAATTTTTCGTCTCTTGATTTTTTTTTTAAAGACGCATCTAGAAGATCGACTTTAGACTAAAAGTTGACTTGACCTTGAGAACTTTTGCTCATCGAATAATGAAATAAATCAATTATGAAATGTGTTCACAGACCGTGTGATTCAATTATGTTTTTTACATTGCGTAATGATTTAACGGTTCACACCTGATCGGAAAAACGGACGCGAACATACGGCAAAATAACCAATATTGGGTGTAATGAAATAACTTGCTTAATCACCGAATAAATGCGTACTCAAGTGGATATATGCGCGTGAACGCACTCAATTAGACAATAACATTAAACAGATCAAATTATGTACGTCGTTGGACGTATGACGTAAAAACGTAACACTAAAGGAACGTTAAACGTAAACCACGAGTGTGAGAATCATCCATCAAAACTGACACCGGATATATCACCAAAAATATCAGTCAACCAAAACATCACTGTTTTAAGTGGAGCCACACGGGTGTAAAGTTAAATGATCAATCATTTGTAATCTTAATCTATGTTACAAAGTGTACCGGTGATTGAAAAAGAAATAGGGCCCCCTTATATCGTTGTATGATTTTGCAGCTAAAAGCTTAATGCTGCATATAATTATGCATTGCTATGTCTGATGGGTACAAATGTCGAGGAGAGTGTGTTAATTAATTCTACAAAAGGCTTATTTATTTGGCTGGTATCAATGGCTATTTGCAGACACATTATGCTGCCCATCAATACACGTGCCTGTGTGTATACATCAATGCCTGCATATGGACACAATGGCTCAATGGCAAATACGCACGTGCAATGGACACACCAAAGTCGGGTTCATTTCAAAGAAGGTGCATCAATGTATACATGTGAGTCCGTGATACTGAACAGACGGCTCCGCATTAGGACTGCTGGCAATTAGCAAGTCAATGCTATCAGGTTAACACACAGGGCACTAATCCCCGTGCTATTCTTGATTTCAATGTGCAAAACAATGCACGTCTGCTACAAAGGCTGTGTTTAATGGCTCAGTCCTTTATGTCTCAGTTTGTCAAAAAAATTGTCAGTCCATTTGATAATGTGGCGCTCATACATGTTTTTTACTAGTCATTTTAATTTGTTTTAGTTATTTATGATGAATGCCAAAATGTACGCATGAAACAAATTTGTAAGCTAATAAAACAAAAAAAAAAAACTATGAAGCTATGATCATTATGAACAATTAAAATTATATATATTTATATGTATATATTTACATGTATTTCTAAGCATCTGTAGGAAATAACATACGACTGAATCTTAATCTTGAAACTATTCCAAAATCCCGAACTTATTTCAGTTCTACCTTGCCAGATCGAATTAATTTATATTGTTATTATCACCTACGTTTGTTTTTAATTTATTGATGAAATGCATTGTATAACGACAAATCAATATAGCATTTTAACGTAACAATAATAATTCATAGCTGTGTCTACCTCGAAAACTGTGGCTCACATATGCTAATTGAAAAGTACTTCATTCAAATATGGGGTTTAGGTTTACCGTAGGTAGCCCGGCACTAATAGAAAGCTGCAGAAAAGCTTGCGGGACCAATGGCCCGGTGTTAATTGTAAAGTCGTGAGAGCAAACTTGGATCACGACTATAAACCACAATATTTACATTTAATTTACAGGATAAATCCGTATGACTGACGTATGTGAACTGTAGACGTATGACGTGGACTGACACGTGACCTAACCATATGCATTATGCATTTATCAATATGGAAAACAATTTTGGGGCACATTTCTTGGACTGTTTACTTTTTGACGGGAGGCGCACGTACATAGATAATCAACACCCAACGTGTATTGTTCTTGACGTGTACGATAAATTTTAAATAATAAAATTGAAAATTTTAATGGCAGCCTCGTTCGGCGAACAGTTTGGAAGTGATCATTTTATTTCTTATCTAGTGTAGCTGTTTTAATGACTTTGATATTGGATTATATGATTTAAACTACAAATAAACTTTTATATCGAAAATTTTAACGTTTTGTATTGAATGAATATCACACCCTTATGTTTGATATTATCTATCTCTTTTATGTTTTGATAAAGATGTAAAAAATACAAAAGTAGATTTAAAAGTGGCGCATAAATTGGAAATCACACTAATACACAGCACAGTGAATCGACAAAATTCGAGTGAGCAAGCATCAGTGAATAAGTTAGAAAGAGCAAATACATAATGTAGTTTTCTTCCATGATATTTAATCATTCACGCATTTTAAGCCATTTCAACATTATCATTTTTACGTTCAAAAACAAATTCCATTGTGTTTCCGGTTTATTTGGGAAAAAAGTAAATAAACCATTAATATTTACATGCTGTGTATAGCCTTTTAAGGCACATCAATGAATCGTTAAAAACGCCCGTTGATTCATTGAATTTGGGCACCAAGAAATCTGATAGGATCACGGAATTCCATTGAGCAGTTTTATATATTTGGATCTTTTATCAACACAGCTATTTGCAGTTGATTGTTGGTATTTTACACATATTTAAACATGTCAATGAAATAAGGGATAATGTTCAAATATCAATTGTTTAGTGAATTCAAACGCAATGCCTGCCGTTAGCTATTGGATCTCTGTTTGCGTTTGAAACATTTTTTGACTGCTTAAGAAGTATTGTCCTTGAAGGTTACACTTAAATAATCCACGTCAACATAATAGGCGGTGGCATATGAACATTTTTTACCATGTAAATCTATAATCACCGTATAGATTTCATAGGAAAAATTATTTGAAATATGCAACAACTCAATTATATCAACATCCAATGTGTATTGTTCACCATCACGACAATAACAGGCAGTTTTATGTTTTTACATTCTATGACAACCTAAATTATCACTGAATAAACATTGTACATCATAAATTCTATCCGTTTGCATCGATTTGAAAGTAAAAAAAATATTCATCGACTACGTGAAAAAAGCATTTTCCAGCACGCACCTGCAAGACCTGCAGTATTCAAACAGGGATGTAAACAAAGTACACACATTTTCGCAGGAAAACTATTTTTTTATTTCTTAGAAAAGTGATATGAAAAATCAATGAATGGCAACGTCGAGCGTGTGTATAGACCTTTAAATAAATACCAAACTTGCCACAAGTGGAAGAAAGTATAGGCATGTACTGTCACGATGAAGGCTGTGTTACTGCAGTATTTTACAGTTGATGTTTGGTAAGCAAAATGTGTGTTTGGCCGGTTGTTAATATTTTTCTTTTATTAGGTGGCCATTAAAAGTATACCAATTTTTTATATACATACCAAATATAAACGAGGTTCACCCTATAGGGTCAGGATTTCGAGTTCACTTTTGCTACTTTTTGGGGTGATCATAATTTGGGCACCAAAGTTCTCAGACTAATATTTAATTGATTTCATGCCGTTTTGCATAAGTATTTGGAATGGATGTTTAGATAAAGTTTGTGAGAATCTGTACATGTAGAAAAAACACAGATTAAAAGAACAATGAGTATATAGTAACCCCCCAAAGAAGCAGCTATTTCGTGAACATTTGGCGGCAATTGACGCAAAGTGTTGTCACCATTATCGACGTAGCAAAAATGACATTTCCAACAGCAATGAAAACCATGGAACCATAATCCCCAAATAGAGGCTCATTATTTGAAATATGCAACAACTCAATTATGCAAGCAATTCATCATCACATCATGGCTAATTGTGGAACGCACGAATTGTCGCAGTTTTAAGTTCCACCATCTTTACATAATTTCCTGATAGGAAAAACTAAACTTTTGAGTGAAACAAACAGCAAATGAGACAAGACTCACTGACAAATCGAAGCATACATTGCTGTTTGGGTCCAGTCTGTAGACGACTGAACCCAAGGTGTCCACTGGAACTTCTGTCTCAGTGGGTGTGGCTTGTAGGGTTCTTGTGTTGACGCGCGCCCGTCACTACAATGCAACTGGCATGAGCATTGATAGGCAAATGCAATAGAGCGAACACCACCAGCGAATGACCTCAAGTGGTCTCAATAGAGAGGTGGTGTCAGTTGCTGCTGTACTACCGCCGCCGTAAAAACGTAACACTAAGGAACGTTAAACGTAAAACGTATTACAGTTTTACAGTCAACACGCCGTCCTGCTGTGTTTGTTACCCACTGATTGCATCATGGCAGGGTGTGTGGGTGTGTGTGTGTGTGTGCGTGTGTGCATGTGTGTGTGAGTGTGTGTGCGTGTGTGTGTGTGTGTGTGTGTGTGTGCGTGTGTGTGCGTGTGTGTGTGTGTGTGTGTGTGTGTGTGTGTGTGTGTGTGTGTGTGTGTGTGTGTGTGTGTGTGTGTGTGTGTGTGTGTGTGTGTGTGTGTGTGTGTGTGTGTGTGTGTGTGTGTGTGTGTGTGTGTGTGTGTGTGTGTGTGTGTGTGTGTGTGTGTGTGTGTGTGTGTGTGTGTGTGTGTGTGTGTGTGTGTGTGTGTGTGTGTGTGTGTGTGTGTGTGTGTGTGTTTGTGTGTGTGTGTGTGTGTGTGTGTGTGTGTGTGTGTGTGTGTGTGTGTGTGTGTGTGTGTGTGTGTGTGTGTGTGTGTGTGTGTGTGTGTGTGTGTGTGTGTGTGTGTGTGTGTGTGTGTGTGTGTGTGTGTGTGTGTGTGTGTGTGTGTGTGTGTGTGTGTGTGTGTGTGTGCATGTGTGTGTGTGTGTGTGTGTGTGTGTGTGTGTCTGTGTGTGTGCATGTGCATGTGTGAGTGTGCGTGCGTGTGTACTATCATATAGAAGTATAGCAGTATACTATAAGTGTAATGGTGTTGAGATAACGCTCACTTGCGCAGGCCTAAGACACCACGAGTGCATAGCTAGTGCTATCTCCACACTGAAACAGACCATTGCCCTTATCATCTCACCAGTTTAACCGACTTATTCAACTTGATATTGATGGTTCAACGAATTATCTAACTTGGTGGTGTTTACCGTTCACAAAGTAGGAGATACCCTGATCTCCTACGGCTCTTAACCATAGGCAGATCCAGGTTTTCGGAAAAGGGGGGCGCACTTAAGGAAAAAGGGGGCGCACTTACAGGATTTCATGAAAAACCCTATGAAAATGAAGTATTTTGGTGGGGAAAGGATCTGCCTATGTTAACCAATCAGCATGGAGAATGAACGGCAAACTGGGGAGAACATTATATAGATAGTACTATGTATGGTCCAGTAGCACGATGGCTGGCTGATTCCTGCCATCACATGTGTCTGCCCTGTACTAGT
>JAGTTF010004799.1:14645-62043 GCA_019095985.1 Streblospio benedicti | reverse complement strand
TCCTCCAAAAATTGAATGGGCCCATGCCCACTCGACCCAACCACTTATGACAGCCCTGCAGCAATATTATTTTGTTTTATAATGCACTAGCATATTAGTTTTAGTCATAATTGCATTTAGAATTTTATAAAAAAAAAGTTTTAATGATTGACGTAGCCACATACTGCTTTGTCACACCAACCTCCAAGCAGCGCCACTTCTGGTACGAATAATTGTATATATTTTTTCCCAATTCTTGCTTGTGGATTCAATTCTATTCTCACTTTTCTGTCAAGCAAGCTCCTGCCACTGTATTGATATAGCTGAAGAGACATCTTCCATTTTTACTATATCAAGTGGCCCTGACGGGACTCGAACTCACGACCCCAAGGTTGTGAGACCAGAATGATACCATCATCCCAAGCAGCCCGCTGCTTGGGATGTGAGAATAGCACTTCTGGTACATTTGACTGACATAGAGGAACATATAGACAATAGAGACCTAGGAAGTGGTCCACCTGTACAATATACATTATCTGAACACCACAATGGTTGTAGAAAATCAAAAGCAAAGCGTCATGTAGACCTGGCCTCATATAGATTTCTCCATATCACAGATAAAGTGTTATCAGTTGGATCTATCACGGCCGCTGAGAGTTTTGCAAGGAAACCATTGCACATTCGCCCGTTTCGACATCCAATCTATTAGTTGTTAAAAAGAGAGTGTTATTTTACTATTAGTTCATAAAATCACCAACTTTATTTGATCTCTCAATAGATTTTCTAATGGGTTCAATGAACTGAAGGCAAGCATTGTGATACACTGCCAAATGGATTTTCACTCGAAAGATAAAACAATGTATGCCTAAATGGGGAGAGATATATATTCATTATTTGTACCATAAATGTTTCGGCCATTCAACTAAATTGGCTATACTGATTTTGACAGATTTAGGATTAAAATGCTTAACGTTGTGCATCAACAGATTAGAAATTATAACGATTTATCATATTTCATCCCATAACGCACCCTTGCACCAATATTTTCAATAGAAACTGATTTTTGTACAAATTACGTCCTGTGGTACAGAATCATAACGGCATCGTGCATCAGTAATGGGATCAATGTTCAGTTCTGGTGTAATAGCCGTGAAACATAATGTTCTGAAAGCTGGGCCCTGTTGCAAATAGCTCTCACGATAACGGTATTAGTTTTACGATAACGAGGTACGATATGATGTACGATAACGTTCTGCCTAACAGTTGCATGAAGCAAATCATGAAATATGTATCTGAAAAGGTGGAAGTCGTGTGATACACTAGACGGTAACAAATACATTATATGTGAATGCTGTAAAGAAATAGTGTGCGGGTGGGACGAAGTGAATGATATTAGACACTCTTATTATTGGAAAAGACGTGTTTTTTCATCAACAGCAAACTTTTTGTAGTATGCAATGATAATAATGCAAGTATGTGAGAAATGATCAATTGAAGATCAATAAGTGGGCCAATGACCTGGTGTAAATTGTAAAGTCGTGAGATCAAAACTTGGATCAAGACTATAAACCAGACATTTACATTTACATTTATAAATGCCCATCGATTGAACACAGACATCAAGTGAGTTTGTGGTCTCTAAATACCCTGTTCTTCCTAATATTACGCGGCTCACCAAGTTGTTCTATTAAATTCAGTGCAAAAATACAGGTTTCCACCGTGGTACCAAACAGTTTTTCAAAACTTGTTAAATAATGTTCCCCGGGGAGTTGAGAAAGATATATATGAATGTGCCGATGACCCGGTGTAAATTGTAAAAGTCGTGAGATCAAAACTTGGATCAAGACTATAAACCAGACATTTACATTTACATTTAACAGTTTTACTTGTTAAATAATGTTTAAGTAACATAAGTAAGGCTAAAGACCTATCGTCACGATTTAGAAGCACAACATTTTCATTCCAAATAGTACACGCTCATCGAGTAAATACGATCGCTGTCGTTCTCGCAAAATTATTTGTGCAACACGACTGTTATCGTGTGGATTCCTTCGATAACGACGGGGTGATAGTTTCATGCAACAGGGCACTGATATCTAAAGAGTGAAAATGATTACGGAATATCTTCAATCTTCAATCTTGAAACCCAAAATGCCCAAAGGCGTGTCGGGCCGTGCACTGGTTTGTATATTGTGCAAGGATAAAATAGACTGTATAGTGGGCTCATAAGTCATGGTTTAATTAATTGGAACTATTTTGAAAGTTGTCGCAAAGACGAACACACATGTGTATAATCATTAGCCACACAGTGACGCAGACAGACGAAAAAACAGTCACAGAGGATGTTTGCCACAGACTTTAGCATTATCGCGTGTTTGAGGCTCAGGAAATCTGTTTTATTGAATTGTCACTTTGCATAATTTCCGTCTGCAAACATGTCGTCTGGGCATGAAAGGGTCGCTGATCCCGACCTGAGTGAGTAATCAGGGGACGCATGTTGTGTCACACGTTTAAAGGTTATGCTCAGTGGCAAGACAAATATGCTTGTACAGAAGCAATATGAAATGTTCTGTGCATTCTGAAAGTTTCCTTCTTTTAAGCAGCCTATTAAAGCATTTAAAGCAATTTAAATAATACGGAATAAAAGTATAACCCCCCAAAACACGTGAATGCAACAAATGTCAAAGGAATGATTTTCGTCTGACGTAACTTGGACGGTGCACGTAAGAAGTCGCCTATATCGCGCATGTTAAATGTCACTTCTGCCGTTAGAAATCCACGGTACGTCTGGCGAAAGTCATTCGATTATGCAACATCACGTGACCTTGCGTTTTAGCTGACAATATATACCGGTATTTTTATTGATGTAATAGATACTAAACGTGAAAAAATATGAATCTTATTTCCCTTATATGTCCAATGGAAAAGAGATCGTGTATTGACCCTGTATTATACAGAACACATATATTTTTGACTGAGCAATATCTGTAAAACATGAACTACAACATGCACGTTTCAGCACCCATTTTTCTTGAAGATTTACACTTCGTTTAAAAAATGTTAAAATATTATGAAAATCCATCAAGCAGCTTCTGAATCACACATACTTTAATCTTAATGGTGAAAAGGGTTACGGACTCTACATGAATCAATATCACACATAAATATTTTGAGAATCTTTTACATTCTTAACATTGAAATAACAAGTTTCATCAAACAATACATTTGGGGTTAAGGGTTGGTGGCAGGACCTGTGGACACATGAAGTGGTGATGCAAGATTTGCATAATGAATACTATAATAAAAAATGGTTCACGAGAAAATTTCCACATTTTTCAGGATGTCCGCCATCTTTTGAGATATTATTTGAGGCCATCAGTGATGTCAGTAACAATTTTGATCACGTGACGACCCATAATCACTGTGCTATTCGTACAGCAGGTGTTTGTTGCATATGGCATTATTTAATTTTTCAGATTAAACTCTTTTTTAGAATAGCATATTTGTGGATATTTTTATTTTATTTTCGTGGTGTACGCAAGTGAGAAGAATGAAATCTGTTTGCTCCTATAAGATACAATATTTAATGTGCGAAAAAATAAATGCAGAGAAAAGGGTTTTTTTCAACATAGTTTTGTTATATAGTTTAAAATCTATATAGGTATGAGATTTCATTGTTCTTTTATACATTTTACATTGAAGGGCGTGGATTTTTCTATATATTTTTGAAGATTTGCAACCTGAAAATATTGGAGAAAATGGCCCGCTTGCACGTAAGTAATTTGTTGTGAATATGGCAATTTTTAGATCTAACAATACATGACACTGTAGTTAATATGTTTAATAGTGCTCTATATTCCTAACCGCACAATATATGTAATGACATTCAGAAGACCATTCGCAGTAAATCAGAAGTAATTCTCACTGGGAGAATTTATTATCATTACACAATGGCATAAAATGATATCAATAGGCCATAATTTGATATACTGGACTTTGTGGTTCCAATAACATTAATTAAAACAGATCAAATTATATCTTTATGTAGACTGTTCTTAGTAGTAGGAATATCCATAGGGTATACAATTTGAGACACTACTACTCACTTTTAACTTAAAACTTTTGGGAATTCCACCTGTCAGACAAGCGCCAATGTGACCTCATCAAGATGAAAGAGTCACTTCTAGACCGGCAGCCCAGACCACTTTGGGTAGCTAAAGGAGGTACCAATATTTGACCATATAACCATATCAGACTTGCCATCTTGACCATGTGACCATGCGTCTGCCGGGACTAAAGGCTTAGAGGCTTAAAACCAGAGGAATATGGTTGGAAACTGGAAAATGAAATGTTCGTGCCAATGTGGTATGATGGACCATCAACTGAAGAGTACAAACCCTATGAAACATTTTGAAATTGATTTGAAGTGATAGATCTACCTATTATAGATAAGCTACCCGACCCATGCTGACCACTAACCCCAGAGACCTTTGACCTGGTCTGTTGGTCACTTTCTGTCATTTTATTTGTCTGTCCATGTTATTTTTTCTGAACAGTACAGACCGCAAGGATCATTTTGAAATTGATTTGAAGTGGTACCTAGTTTGGCTACGCAAGCCCATGTTGAGCAGTCAGTCTTGGCCGTCTGTCAGTCACTTTCCGTCAAAATAAATGTCTGTCACATATGGACCCAATGTTGGTGCACTGTGCCAAGTAATTTGACAGTATTTTCAAGTGGTACATCCTTCGGCTACCTATGCCCGTTTTTTGACCGGGCTTGACCACCCCTGGGGGGGGGGGTCGCCTGCCCTCCGATTCCCGGCAGACGCATGATCCCATGGTCAAGATGGCAAGTCTGATGTGGTTATATGGTCAAATATTGGTACCTCCTTTAGCTACCCAAAGTGGTCTGGGCTGCCAGGCTATTCTGTTGAAGGTCCTGTGATGGTGACCGCACGTATGACGTAAAAACGTAACACTAAAGGAGGAACGTTAAGCGTAAAGCGTAAAAAACTTGCAAGTAACAGCTAGGATTGCACTAACCTAAGGTTATAGTTGAGTTTTTTTTTTAGTACATTCAGAACCCAGTAGCACTAACCTTGCCCTGCCTCCTCCAGTCCCAGCCCTCTCGGGAGTGCCGGGTGGATCGCCTGCTGTCGCTGCTGTGCCTGCTGCCCCGCCCCGCCCGGGTCTGTGCCGCCCTGCTCCAGTCCGGCCAGGCCTTCATCGCCAACTTCCTCGAGGACAAGTGTACGCAGCTCATGTTCATATTATTTATTTATTTATTTATTTATTTATTTATTTATTTATTTATTTATTTATTTATTTATTTATTTATTGACATCTGGTATAATAAAACAGCAGTGAAACAAATATGTACAAATAAACAGTATACCAGCCAACCTATAGGTGGCTTACATGTCACACCTATAAACAAGGTAAACAAAAGCAAGTCAGTACAGTTAATTATTCTGAATCGATAATGAGTTTCGTAATTCAAAACATTCTTTAATATAAAAGCCAAATTTACTAATAATTCTTTTGTCCGTCATTAAAGTACTCCACTTATCATTCAAATCTAAATTATTAAAGTCTGTTACAAATTTATAAACATGGTTGAGAAAATCACCACGGAGGTTATTGTACAACTGACATTTGAAAATAAAATGCGCCTCCTTAGTTAAATTGAACCAATAATTTTGTTTTGTTTTTGACGCTACACTTGACATGTTGCTCCTAATATCGTATGGTTTTATAACTATTGGTATGCGTTTTGATAAAATATCGATGGCCATTAATCAACCATATAAGTTGTCACTTCCATGTCTCCCCTGGAAGAAAGGTGCACTGCATTATTTTGCAGCCTCTATCACCCGTGCCCCGACAGCCAAAAGCAGATTGTCAGAAATATTTAGTAAGGCTGACACAATGTAAATATTGACAGACAGGATTTTTGGGTACATTTTATGAAACCAGTTTAGAGTAATGATTAATTTTGAAGAAATGGAAAATTGCACATAGATAAAAATGTATAGATTCAAATGGCTCAGCAAGTACTATTTATGTGGCATAAAAGGTTGATGTGACATGAAATTCATCTGTGCATGTCTCTTTATATTGAACCAATAATTTTGTTTTTGATACACTTGGCATGTTGCTCCTAATATCCTATGGTTTTATAGTTATTGGTCAGCGTTTTGATAAAATGTCGATGGCCATTAATCAACCATGTTAATTGTCACTTCCATATCTCCCCGGAAAAAAAAGAGCACTGCATGACATTGCAGCCTCTATCACCCGTGCGCCGACAGCGAAAATCAGCTGGTCAGAAATATTTATCAAGGCTGTAATGATGTCAATATTTACAAACATGATATTTGGGTACATTTCATGAAACCAATTTAGAGTAATGATTAATTATGAAGAAATTGAAGATGGCACATAGATAAAAAATTATACAGTCTAACGGCTCAGCAAGAACTATTTGAGTGGCATAAAGGGTAGATATAACATGAAATTCACCTGTCCAAGTGTCTTTGATACATTTCGTGTTTTTACAACAGATCTTCAGCTGTTTCTTTAGTACTTGCATTTTACGCTGTAGTAATAGTTTAAAAAACTGTTATATACATGACAAACGCAATAGTAGATTAATCCTTGAAGCTGCATACAGTCATTTTGACTGGATAGTTGTAACCTCAGAAGTGGCCATGTTGTACCAGACTACACTCACTGCCTTTTTGACTTTCCACATGTACTACCCCCGCTAATAAATATTCTTGCCAAGCAATACCTGTGCAGTTTTTATCAATAAGAGTAAAGCTAAAAGTGTGACTGATGTGGTATATAAACAAAACTTTAATCAGTCTGGAATACTTATAAGAAGACGGCATGCGTTTTTCATATATAGGAAAAATAGGTATACATATATCACAATTGATGCTCTATGTAAAGGATGATACTGATTTTGTTGTAAAAAACGAGAAATCTTTTCAACTAGATAGTCTTCTGTGAACCTTTTCTTAAGATTGTTTGATTTTTCAATTAGCTTCAACCATTACACCTTATTTTATAGATAATTATCTAATCTAATGACACAACATGTTTTGAATTGTATAGATTGATGAAAAAATTTTATAAAGCAATTTGAAAAAATGACAACTTTTGCCTGCAAAATATAACTGATAGTAAAACCCCCATTCTATTCAGTTACAAAATTTGTATATTTAAAGAAAAATGACTCAATTTTTAAAATTTTTCCTGTTTATCATTTTACATGCATTTTAAGTTTTAAAACCACCTAGTGAATTTTCCCACCCCATACAAAAACGTTCATAATTATCAACGAAATAAAAAAAATGTTCCCTAGTAAGGTTTTCTTCAGAATGCATATATCTTCAAATATAACGTTTGTGAAAAATTTGATTTCATGGTTAAGGAGAAATATAAAAAGAAAAATTCATCCACTATGCAAACTTAGTTTTGAGAAAATGGGCTTTAAACATGGCCTATCAATATATATTGATAGTAGTTGCTGTCTATAAAATGTATCATATCAAAAACTATTGATGATAAAAGGTTCATTTTGAAAAAGATGTTGTTCTTTATCATTTATAGCATACAAAACATTGAAAATGTAAAAATTTAATTTTTAGCCCATATAACCTTATAAGCCTGCAAAGAATGAGTCATTGTTTTTCACTCCAGCTTGGTCTTTACAAAATGCGGTGTAATGGGAAAACTATTGAAGATAAAAGGTTCATTTCAAAACATGTTGTTCTTCATAGTTTAAAATATAATAAATATTAAAAAGCTGAAAATAGAATATTTTTCCCTTCAAGAGTTCTCAGTACCCTTAAAGAGACATGAACAGGTGAATTTCATGTCATATAAACTTTTTATGCCACATAAATAGTACTTGCTGAGCCATTTGAATATATACATTTTTATCTATATGCAGATTTTCATTTCTTCATAATTAATCAGTTCCCTATTTCGGTTTCTTGAAATGTACCCACAGCCCAATGTTTTGTAAACAAAGAGGGAATTCCATAATATCCAGCCTTAATAACTATTTCCAACACGCGAATTTCAGCTTGCGACGCACGAGTGATTAAGGCTACAGTCCTGTTATTAGTACGGAAAGTTTTTTCTCTCTGTTTTAATTTATTTATATTTTTCTATCAAACTCGTGTTTATGATTGTAAAATTGGAAGTTATTAGGTGCAACATGTTAAGAAAATAAAAAAATAAAATTATTAAGTGAAATTGTCAGAGGAGGTGGTTGCTGTTCATGTCCCTTTAAGATGTTTGATTCAATAGACCATTAGGGAGCGCACATAAATTACTTCCCGGGTGGGGGGGGGGGCCATTTGGTTTAACCAACTTTGAAAAATTCAGTGACCCCCATTTCTGACAATGAAAACTGAATGACCCCCCCCTTGAAAAAACTTATAAATTGAGTGACCCTCCCCACCCCACCCAACTAATTAGTGAAAAGAAAAATGTTCACTGGAGAAGCTCTGATTCAATGACAGAGATACATTGCAAATGCTGAGTCTGATGACAGAGATATTGAATAGCATGTATGCTTGCATTAAAAGGAATGAATTGGTTTTGGTATGAAACATATATATTGTTACGTCATTCCTGTTGAAATACTTGCATTTTTCTCAATTCGCGCCAAAATGCATAAAATCTCAATATGTCGGACATAAAATTGAGTGACCCCCCTTTTGTAACATTTAAAATTGAATGACCCCCCCCCCTCGGACACTATGTAAAACTGAGCAACCCCCCCCGCCCACCAAATGGCCGACCCTCTCTGGGAAGTAATGTATGTGTGCTCCCTCACCTATTTCTCTACTCTTCAGTTTCCGGAGAACCATCGACTAAAGTTGACACCACCGATGTGAAGGAGAAATTGCCCACTATCCGGACGGAGCTTCCAGACAAAGGCATCACGGAGCTGAAGAGCTATATTGAAGAAAAGGTTAGAGTCAAAAACATGCTCCTATATACTTGAGGGGGTGACGCCGGGGTCCAGATATATCTTGACACCTAATATCCATGGTCCAGTTTAATTTCTCATGGTCCATGTTCCACTATGAACATGATCCCAAGCAAAAAAATTTAAACACAATTTAGCAGCAATTCTTTATTGCATCGAAAGATGCGTAAAATTGGGCTAAAAGTGTGAAACAATTGTGGGAATTGCCATGTTCCATGTTCCACTAGTTTTTAACTCCTATGTTCCATATTCCACTATTTTGTTGTCCCAATGTTCCAAGTTCCACTTGTCACCCCTCATGGGCAGCAACTCCTTTCTTGTTTCCTCCCCACATTTTACAGCACCTGTTAAATAAGATAAATGCCAAAAGGAATTACTGGTAAATTGTGTGTGATTGGTGTTCATCTAACAATGTTAGAAATACAGAGTTAGTGATCATGGTTTATAAAATATAAAAGTCTTTTTTAAATATATTTTAATAGTTCTGTATAACCTCTCTATTAGGACCACCTTTGGGACCAGTGTTAGGTGGTCTCATTTTGGCAGCTTTGAGAGGGTTTGGGACTGTGAAAAGTGGCCTTATTACAGAGGTGGTCTCAATAGAGAGGCGGTCTCAATAGAAGGCGGTCTCAATAGAGAGGTGGTCTCAATAGAGAGGTGGTCTCAATAGAGAGGTGGTCTCAATAGAGAGGTGGTCTCAATAGAGAGGTGGTCTCAATAGAGAGGTGGTCTCAATAGAGAGGTGGTCTCAATAGAGAGGTGGTCTCAATAGAGAGGTGGTCTCAATAGAGAGGTGGTCTCAATAGAGAGGTGGTCTCAATAGAGAGGTGGTCTCAATAGAGAGGTGGTCTCAATAGAGAGGTGGACCAGTGTCAGGTGGTCTCAATAGAGAGGTGGTCTCAATAGAGAGGTGGTCTCAATAGAGAGGTGGTCTCAATAGAGAGGTGGTCTCTCAGAGGTGGTCTCAATAGAGGTGGTCTCATATGAGAGGTGGTCTCTCTCAATAGAGAGGTGGTCTCAATAGAGAGGTGGTCTCAATAGAGAGGTGGTCTCAATAGAGAGGTGGTCTCAATAGAGAGGCGGTCTCAATAGAGAGGTGGTCTCAATAGAGAGGTGGTCTCAATAGAGAGAGGTGGTCTCAATAGAGAGGTGGTCTCAATAGAGAGGTGGTCTCAATAGAGAGGTGGTCTCAATAGAGAGGTGGTCTCAATAGAGAGGTGGTCTTAATTGGAGGTTTTCCTGTATTATTTTCCAGGTCCAGGAGATCCTGATACAGCAGAAGTGGACGCGAGACAGCGCGGAGATCGACCGGGCGATCACAGCCAAAGCCGGTCTGCTGCAGGAAAAACTCAAGTTTGCAGAAGCAATAAAGGAAAAAGATTGTCACTTGAACCAACAGCAACTTGATATGGAGACAATCTTAAAAGAATCAGTGGCCAAAGACAAGTTACTGACGGAATGGGAAGGACGATATCATGATCTAAAACGAAAGTATGATAATGATATGCTCAAGCAGATACGATTTAATGATGCAAATAATAACACACTGAGAAGGTTGCAGCAACGTGAGACAGAGATAGAAAAGATTTTGACCGAGTTGCTGAACACGATGGGCGACTGTCCGCAAGTCTATGACTCAGTGCTCTGTTCCAACAAGACCAAGTCGATGGTGGAATCTCTGCTCAGTAAAATGGACGAGCTCCTGCAGATTCAGTCGAGCTACACGGACTTGAATGATGAATTGTATGAAGTACTGAAGCAGCAAGGTTATGAAGCTGATGCTGAGCAGAACATCAGAGATGCCTTTGTCGACTGTTTCTTGAAAAAGAATGAACACCTCGAAGAGCTGTACAAAGAAATAGCCATTGTCAAAGATCAAAAGAAAGTTCTCGTAGAAGAAATGACAGAATGTCAAGTGCAAATTGAAGATCTGCATATGCAAATGGAAGAGATGTCTAAGAAAAATCTGCAGTTGGCTTCGGAGAAACTGAAAATGGCTGAAAAGATTAAGCAGCTTGAAGATGAAATTCAGCGATTGAGAAATCCGCCAGTGGAACGTCCAAAATCAAAATCATCAAGCACCAGTACTTGCAAACTGCCTCCCTTAGAAACCAGGAAGGTTGGGCGAAGTTACAGCCACGAGACAATATCACGTAGAGCGGACAGTCCGTGCAAGAGGGATGAATCAGAAAAGCCTGATGCGACAATTAAACATGAGGTTGAGACGACACAGCAGCCACCAGAGCAAGAAACAACTCTAGCGGCGAAGAAAAAGGATAGACAACAACAGCAGCACACGTGTGTGACTCAGCAGCAGGTGCATTGCCAGTCCGGCGTGGAGAAGCTGGAGGAAGACAAGGACATCCTCATCATCCAGCAGGTGTCGTCGCTGCCCAGCCCCCGCCCCCACGTGAGCCTGCCCTCCGTGTTTGAGAGCTCGCCCTCCGTCAATGCCAGGAACCAGTTTCGACGCCACACGCTGCCCCGAGGCTCTAACCACCTCACGCCTCGCGCACGGCAGGACCTCACGGGGGCGCGCTGTACGTCACACGTCATACGTCGCATGTCGCACGTCATACGTCGGGCGACCGCAAGGCGGTGAACAACCCACAGCGTCCTCCCGCGGAAAACAGCTTCTACAACCCGTATAGGAGTGTGTTTAAAGGACATTCGATCAATAGGTAGGATGGAGTGGAGCACTGTTGTTGATGGTGGTCAGTTGTGTCATTCTGTGACGTGTAGATTGTGAGGAGGCCCCTCAAAGGGGTCCATTTGCTGTAAAATGTACACACCGTAGTAAACCGCCTCGTGAAGCGCCCGGCTCAGGACTCGGTCGATGTTTGTTGCAGATACGTTGACCAGTGGTCATCTCTGCAATGCTCACCCATTCGTCCATGGCTGCTCGGTCCAACTTTTACGAGGCTTGGACCCGGCAGCGTCATATCTCACGGCTATATACATGATACAACCCCTTCCAATTATGTGGAAGTTGTCCTCAAAATCCAACCAATCAGAATGTCCAATGCCAAAATGTTCGGCGGGGAATTCAAATGACAAATGTACGATCTCGCTAGATAAATACATTCGGCAATCCTCGTATGTTTCCGCTGAGTATTACTTTTAGGCAAGTAATGGGTAGCGAGTTAGAAAAGGGAAGTTGCAAGTTGAAAAGGGGAGTAGCGAGTCACAAAAGGGGAGACGCGAGTCATAAAAGGGGAGAAGCGAGTCACAGAAGGGGAGAGCCGAGTTACAAAAGGGGAGAAGCGAGTTACAAAAGGGGAGAAGCGAGTTACAAAAGGGGAGAAGCGACTTCCAAAAGGGGAGAAGCAAGTTACAAAAGGGGAGAAGTGAGTTACAAAAGTTACTGAGAAAAAGAAAGTGTCTAAAATGGAAATAAACAAGAGTGCTATCACAGACCATGTGAACCAGCACAACCATCAGATAGACTGGGAGGGACCCAGAGTAATAGACAGGGAGAGTGAATTGAAGACCAGCACCATCAAAGAGTCTATACATATCCGAACCTGCAAGCAGATTATGAACAGAGACGAGCGTGGGGCACCAACTCTCATGAGTGCATGATTCTATCCTTGTTCAGGATCGGAATATTTGACCTCTGACATTGCGCGGGAAGATCATTCTGAAGAGGCCAACATTTCTTTGGCGAAACTGTAAATGTATCAAAAATATTTAGTGTTGTGAATAAAGAAAGATGGACCAATATATATCTAGACCACGCTATGAAATGGGGCGTGGGGGTGTCTTTCTGAAGGAGTCGTTGAATAACATGAAATACATGTTTTCAACTTTTGCAATGCACACTGCTTGTAGAGGCATTAATCATTTACATAGAAAGAGCTTGCTTCCTTCCCACATAGCTGTTGAATATCGGACAAATCGGATGTGACTTATCAGGCGAGCCAAAGAAACAAAAGCACATGTAACAAAATCCATATTGGGTGCTGACTCGATCTAGATTACCACATGGGGTTCCTAGCCAATCTGAGTCATTGGGTGATGTATGTAGTTCTCACCTTATAGAACGTCATAGGCCAACCCCTTGCTATAATGTTATAATGCTGTATCGCAGGTGGCTCATAGGGCGTTTATTCAAGGGAGGTCCCGAGCCCTGGTGTTTATTTGATGGGAGGTTAAAATATGGGCAGTGGCTTCAAAACTCGAAAATACGGTAGATTATATTACAAATCTTATCCACCTAAAATCATATATGAATACTGCTTGATCTGAACATTTTATCAATAATTTCTAAGAAAAACAAAACAAATTGACCATTTCGTTTTACTGAGTAGAATATTAAAAATGTTAACAAATTATTCACAACCCACACCCCATTACACTCATAAAAATTCGTGTCATCTGAGAGAAAGATATTGTGTTTGGCCTAACCATTCATGATGTTTCAAATTCTAAGACAATTTATGTTATTCTGATGTTAGTTAGTTGAGAGTTGATGGTAGAGAAAAAAGCTAGTGGCAGGCATTAGTGGCTTTTATAAAGTGTAGACATTAATTACAATACTCTTACCTTAAAATTTTATGTTAATTATTAAAATCCGGCCAGGAATAACAAAGTTACAAAAGGCTACAGGGTTTAGAAATATTTATGCAACATGCTAATAGTTCATTTGTAACTCCCCTTTTGTAACTTGCTTCTCCCCTTTTGTGACTCGCTTCTCCCCTTTTGTGACTCGCTTCTCCCCTTTTGTGACTCGCTTCTCCCCTTTTGTGACTCGCTTCTCCCCTTTTGTGACTCGCTTCTCCCCTTTTGTGACTCGCTTCTCCCCTTTTGTGACTCGCTTCTCCCCTTTTGTGACTCGCTTCTCCCCTTTTGTGACTCGCTTCTCCCCTTTTGTGACTCGCTTCTCCCCTTTTGTGACTCGCTTCTCCCCCCTTTTGTCTTCTCCCCTTTTGTGACTCGCTTCTCCCCTTTTTTGTGACTCGCTTCTCCCCTTTTGTGACTCGCTTCTCCCCTTTTGTGACTCGCTTCTCCCCTTTTGTGACCCGCTTCTCCCCTTTTGTAACTCGCTTCTCCCCTTTTGTGACTCGATTCTCCCCAAAAAGAAATCCTCGCTTTCCCTACTCTCACAACTCTGTTGAGCTTCGAAACATTCCAAGTAGTTCGGAGTGCGATAAGTAAGAAGAAACGGAGGATTGATTTTGTCTTTGACATAAGTCTAACCGAAAATTATTTTCCACATAAAAGCATTACGTAGTCCGTGCTGAAACGTTATAATTTTGTCATTCTAAAGCATTTGCCCCCGGGTGTTAGTGGCGGGGCGCCCCTGGCGGTTGGTGAATGCATCATGTAATTGGTTGCATTTAGTGTTTACGTCATACTGGGCATTTTTCTTGGGTCTCCTACAGCAGAAAGTAAATTGTAACCAGTTACACTCAAGCTGTATACATCCGTCAGTCTGTGATGTTGTTGCATTATTACACATTAGACAAACACATATAGTTATTCATTTTAATCAGGATAATAGTAGTCCAATTATTTACATTTTTATTCACATTTTTTTATTTTACGTTTTATGTAAATAATTGGACCATTATTCTGACTAAAATGACAAACTATATGAGTTTGTCTATCATATCCAGGATAAATGAGCCTCCATCAAACTATTATACATTAGTTGTCCATGTTCATGCACATGGAGATAACTTTTTTTACACACAATGGAACCATCTGTTAGGACCACCTCTATAATAAGACCGCTTTTCTCGGTCCCAATCCCTGAAAATGTTTGCACTTCAAGTTGGTCCCATACGTGGTCCTAATAAAGATGTTCTACTTATCAGTGGTCCTAATAGAGAGGTTGTACTGTGCGCGTGCTGTGTCAGTCTCCAGAGATTGAAAGGGGGCACTTTTATTGAAAACAAACTTATTATATTGTTGTGGTTTTATAGTTTGGATTTTTATTTCTGTTTTATATATAAGAGATCTTTTATTCATATTTCTTTTTGTAAATGAATGATATATTTCTGTGACGACGGGTTTGTTTATAGTCTCTATTTTGCATGTAGAGGGGCACCACTAGAACTTTGATATTTGTGCATTTGCTGTTTTACCAATAAACTATACAAACTTACTTTGTTGTTAATTAATACATGACAGCTATAATATATAGTTTAACCTTATAAAACAAGTTAATACACAACATATAGAAATATGTAATTTTGATATCTCAGATTATAATGATGGTTTGTTGCCTCTGCACAAAATTGAAAAGATAAATAATTAAATAGTTCCATTTTCTTCAAATCAAGGACTCTAGATAAAGTCCATTGTATTAGAATGCAATCATTTAAAAAGTGTCTATACTAAATTCTATTATTGTTGCATAAATTACACTTCAGAATAGAAATGAATATATGTGCTTATTACATGTTCTTAATGTTTGTATTTTATGTACAATTGTCTTTCCTTACCACAGTTTCTTCACAATACATATCTTTTTAGACCTACCTTCCACCAGCAGTTACTGTTGTACATTGAAATACATTCCTTATGTTATACTATGTTAATTGTACTGGATTCCTGATGGTGTTTTCATAGACACATCACTTCCTGTTTCTTGTTCTAGATCTATGTTACCACAATGCCACAAGTTACCAATAAATATTAAAGATACATAGACTCGTCATTCTATGCAACACAACAGTTAAAATGTAAAAACACTACAATAATTAACTAGATCAAAAGTGTTCAAAGAACATGGCATCGCTAGAACAACGTTGACTTATGGGCAATTAAGATATATACTGAAACGATGTATATTCGCTAGAACAACGTGGACAATGAAGTTGTTTACTAAAATGTTTTGGAAATCATGACACAATTACAATATACCAGCCACAAATAATATGTCACTGTCTATTTATTGATCCAATAGTAGCAAATATCAAACAGCACCAACTAGTCTATTTTGCAGCTAATAGAATATTGATCTGTAATTGTCCATTCAATAGTAATAAGAATATTGTAATGGACTATAATTGCCCTGTGGAAAGCGCAGTTTAATTGGCAGATTGCCCAAAATCGCATCACTTTGGCGTTGCCTCAAACCTCATAGTTGTGTAAAGTTTGAACAAAATCGGTTCATTGGTACACCCTCTAGTTTGTCTGGAGACATACATAGTTAGTTAGTTAGTTAGTTAGTTAGTTAGTTAGTTAGTTAGTTAGTTAGTTAGTTAGTTAGTTAGTTAGTTACAAATGAACAAAACACAATGCTCGCTTCAGCCCTCTGAGCTGAAGCGATGCAATAATTGCTTCTAAAACACGCCCATAATGAGATCCCAGGTGCTTGCTAATATGCACCACTTGGGTTTACATTACTCCAGGCTTATACCATATTCAGATAGCTTTAATTATCAAAGAAGGAGCGAATCGAAGAAAAAGGTTTATTTCTTTATTATTCTTTATTTATCACCGGCCCATCAGCCAGCCAGTCAGCCCACCCGCTAGTCAGGCAGGCAGGCAGGCAGGCAGGCAGTCAGGCAGTCAGGCAGGCAGGCAGGCAGGCAGGCAGTCAGGCAGGCAGTCAGGCAGGCAGGCAGTCAGGCAGGCAGGAGGCTTTCATACAAAAATCCAGACACATACCTGCCTGGCACAGGCCCGTAACAATCGTAGCTTAACCACAAACTGATGTACTATTTTAGTAAACATACATACATATAGACATCTGAATGTTGTGAATATGTAATACTCATCTAATAAGCTTCGTATCATTGCTACGTAGTGCAAAAATTAAATCTTCATATTGTTTTGCGGACAAAAAACGACGGCGAACACTAAATATGCATGGTCATGATTGGGCTCACGATGGTGAATTCACAGTCTTGTTACATCAGAAGTAGCTTGAAATACAAGCTATGTAATTAAACTAAAATGGCAATAGTGTAACCATTGCACCTTAAAACTATATCTGGGGCTAAAATACAAGCATATTTGTTCAGATTTATTTTGTATAGAAAAGATAATATTATGTATTTGTATGTGATATTAAGAGTTCACATTATCCCGGTCATTTTACAGACTTCAGCCCATCATAATATTTATATTTTATTGACAATTTCCGAATGTTTGTTCTAATATTATCCTATTTTGTAATTTTTTTCAAATAGAAAAGTATTTTTTTTACGCAAAATATTATTGGTTAGTAAATAACATTTTTCACTTGATAAAGATGCGAAAATTTGTGATTTTAATAAATATTAGTACCTTTTGGACTTCATAATTTGTTCTGTTTTAATATAATATGGTACGAGCAGCTCCAAGAACTTTTTATCCTAGGTTTGAGGGACAGTGCAATATTTACCAGGGAGTGGGGACCGGTGCATGTGGTAGGGGACAGGTACTTTTTTCAAGGTGCAAAGTAGGAGGACCAGAGTATTTTTCATTCTACTTGGGCATTGGACATGTACTTTTTTTCAGCTGCTGAAATCCCACCTCGACGTGAGCGAATCGGTACAAATTAATTATGCAAATGTTCATGGGAGGGGACGCAGACTTTTTTTTATGAATAGAAGTCATCATTTTTTTTTCATCACATCAGCAGGGGACAAGACCTTTTTTCAGACAAGTTTTTCTATATGCACCGGTCCCCCCTGGCTGGTAAATATTGCACCGTCCCTAAGCGCCGACCCAGCGACTGTTTGCAGACGGGCTATTTAAAGGAACTATTACTATTTAGGTCTATGTCAGTAAGATCACTCAGGTCTAACATTGATTGTGAACTTAAGTTACATGTACCATTTATTAAGAAATTAACACTAGCCGAAAGATCGTTCTCTGTACAAGCCCCTAAGGAATGGAACCAACTACCACTTAAACTTAGATCTATCAGTTTATTAGATGTATTTAGAAGAAACCTTAAAACACATTTATTTAATCAATTTTAGTTTGTATGTTGTAAAGCGCCTGCAATAATAGTTGTTCATTCTGCTTGGCGCTATATCAAATGTATATTTATTGTATTGTTTGCAGACGGCGGGGTCGCGGGAGGAGAAAGTGGCGGCGATGGCGGCGCTGCTGGGCGTCCGCGGCAACCGGCTCGCAGCCTTCTGTGACGCGCTCCACGTCACCGGCCACGCCTTCCTCGCCGACTTCATCCGCGACCAGCGTGCGTAGCCAGGCCAATAAATAAACATGTTATCTTGTCTTTTTCTTTCTTTTGCTGTTCGCTGTTCAAAAAAACGATCAAACCTTTTCATTTACATATCTTTATTATATTTATTATATATGTAATGAGGATAAAGATAATGATATGTAAATGAAAAGGTTTGATCGTTTTTTGGAATAGTGAACAGCAAAAGAAAGAAAAAGACAAGATAACATGAATCCATATGCTGTATACCAAGTTACTAGAATACTTTATAGATAAATAAATCATTCCTTATGTCGTCTGATCAATACGTATTTATCACCATTGACTAGAGTCAATGCGTATTTATCACAATTGACTAGAGTCAATGTGTATTTATCACAATTGACTAGAATCAATGTGTATTTATCACAATTGACTAGAATCAATGTGTATTTATCACAATTGACTAGAATCAATGTGTATTTATCACAATTGACTAGAGTCAATGTGTATTTATCACAATTGACTAGAGTCAATGTGTATTTATCACAATTGACTAGAGTCAAATGTATTTGTATTTGACTAGAGTCAATGTGACTTGACTAGAGTCAATGTGTATTTATCACCATTGACTAGAATCCCCTATTTATCATCTCCTGAGTTTCCTGGTGACAACTCTCCTGTATTCGGCGTGTGGCGTCGCCTTCCTCATTTCTTTCGAGGCGCAGAAGATAGAGCTTCAGAAGTACATCGAGGAGAAGGTGACAACTCTCCTGTATTCTTCCTCTTTCTCTTCTTCTTCCTCTTCTTCTTCTTCTTCTTCTCTTCTTCTTCCTCTTCTTCTTTCTTCTTCTTCTTCTTCTTCTTCTTCTTCTTCATCTCCTTTTCTTCTCTTCTTCTTCTTCTTCCTCTTCTTCTTCTTCTTCTTCTTCTTCTTCTTCTTCTTCCTTTTCTTCTTCTTCTTCATCTTCTTTTCTTCTTCTTCTTTCTTCTTCTTCTTCCACTTCTTCTTGTTCTTCTTCTTCTTCTTCTTCTTCTTTTTCTTCTTCTTCTTCTTCTTCTTCTTCTTCTTCTTCCTCTTCTTCTTCTTCTTCATCTTCTTCTTCTTCTCTTTTTTTCTTCTTCTTCTTCTTCTTCTTCTTCTTCTTTTTCTTCTTCTTCTTCTTCTTCTTCTTCTTCTTCTTCTTCTTCTTCTTCTTCTTCTTCTTCTTCTTCTTTCTTCTTCTTCTTCTTCTTCTTCTCCTTTTCTTCTTTTTCTTCTTCTTCTTCTTCTTCTTTTTCTTCTTCTTTTTTTCTTCTTCTTCATCTTCATTGTCCTCTTTATCTTTAAAGTATTATTACCATTTAAATGGCTACGTGTCTGTGAAAGAAATATATCATAAACCATGTGGTGTAAGTTAAGAAATAATCGTGATTTTCACTGACGTTATTCTAGGTGCAGCAGATCGTCCTGCAGCAGCACTACAAGCGAAACACCAAGGACATCGACAAAGCCATGGATGCTAAAAGAGTGCAGTTGGAGGAGAACTGGAAGTTTTCGGAAATCATAAAGGACAAGGACAGTGCAGTGCAGAAATTACAAGCAAATCTAGAGCAAGTTATCAAGGAGTCGCAGGAGAAGGATGTCGAACTGAGGAATATGTCCCAAGCAATGATCAGCATGAAGGCGAAGCATGACATGGCCATGAAGGGCCAACTGCAGTACAATGACGCCAATGATAACACATTGCGGCGCATGCACGACAGGGAGGTGGAACTGGAAAGGGCTTTAAGTGAACTGATGGCAGAAATGGAGCCCTATGTTGAAAAGAGCACGGCCGCCATAAGCAGGTCTTTGAGTATACAAAAAAGTGAGGATATGGCAGTCACTCATCTGGACAAAACTAAGGTGACTCTTGCAAAGTTGCTCAAAACCATGGATGAGTTGTTGGACATTCGGGATTTATATAACACTTTGAATGATGAAAGATATTATATCATGGGATACTTTGGGTACGAGGGGAACCATGGTAAGAAGTTGAAGGAAGCCTTTCAGGAATACATTATTAAGAATGATAGCAACATTGAGGGCATGAAAAAGGAAATATCGAGAACCGCTGATCAGAACAGAGACTTGTCCAACCAGCTAAGTCAAGCTCAGAAGGAAATAGAGGAGTTGAAGAAAGAAAATGCAGGGTTGACAGAGCTAGCGTCCGCAGACTATTTGCAAAAGAAAGAACAAGAAGTGAAAAGACTGCAAATTTATGTTAAACAATTGACCTCTCAGAAGCACACAAAGGACGAAAAGATCAAGGAGCTGGATGAAGAGATTCTGAAGCTGAAAGCATTAATCTTAAAACTAGAGAAGCAGGTCGTGAAATCCTCAAAGCGTCCTACAACGCCTCGATTTCGGGACTTCTCACCTCAGGATGAGCCGATTGCTAAGACACCCAACATGAGTCACCCCAAGGAGTCTGAAGTGACCACCAACGGTGGAGGCAAACACGCTCACAAGCCTAAAATTGCTTTCAAGAAGAAGGAAGACCAACACCCGCATGTAAAAGCAAAACAAAACGTGGGCGGATCCTTTCCAAGGCCTCTGCCCGTGAACGATACAAAATCTAACGGCAGTGAAAACGTGTCATTGCCTCCTATTTACACAAAAGGACATGTGGATGTGAGGCCCACACAGCCTGTGTCGTCTATGCCGAGGAATTTCCATGGTCAACAGGGCATGAGCAATCCTTATGGTGCATTGCTCAATATCACTGGCATAGATTCTTCCCCCAGCCCGACGAGCAAAGGCAGTGGGACTGGTTACTTCCATGTTCAGGGAATTACCAAGTAGCAAATAGCGTTTAACTATTTTTGTAAAGAGATTCATTGGATTTCTTTTTTCTATCAATAAGTAACACTAATTTTGTGATAAATCCTTAAAAAACTTACTATATTGTCTTAATATTTTCGGACATTTTCAATGAAAATCATTGAAACTTTTCTGTCACCAGGTGGCAATAGCCCACGACCACCCCCCCAACAACAAACACTGACTGACTTTAAATGATGTACGTGCTGCCACCTGGAACAGAAAAAATTCAGACGATGTTTTTTGAAAATGTCCGAAAATATTAAGACAATATAGTAAGTTTTTTAAGGATTTATCACAAAATTAGTGTTACTTATTGAGCGTTTAACTATGCAAATATTGTCTGGTTACTGGTGTTTTGTGTGGAATTAAAATGTTAGAAAATATCATGAAAATCATTTTCTTAGAATTGTACTGCAATAGCACCCGATCTAGAAGCTCATTAAATGATTATAAATTTTGAATTATAATTGAAATTTTGAGTTGTAAGAGTGATTTATAATGTTAAGTGTGACAAAGACAAAGGATTGTTTTGTTCCAATTATTCATAAGTTAGATATTAAATATATATATTCTTTCTTATTACCATGCAACATGTAACAAGACACATAATGTTTTTTGAAAAATGTGTTCCTCTTGATTCTACTTCCAAGCCAAGAAGCTCCTTTTCAATATTCACAACAAATACTGTTCTTCAATTTTATTATTTTACACTTACATTTTTTTATATTCTAGTGCAATGTATACCAACATCCTTACAATACCATAAACACAAATATAAAACAAATGGAATTACTTTACAATTATATGATATTAAACTTACATGTATAAGTAAAATGATATAGATCTGATTATAGTATAAATTGAAGAACAGTAATTGTTATGAAGATTGAAAAGGAAGGAGCATGTTGGCTTCAAACTAGTATCAAGAGAAACATTTTTTCAAAAAGTCTGTGCGTTTTGTTACATGTTGCATGGTAAGGAGAAAGAATGCAGCTTACCATGCAACCTCTATCAGAAATTAGACCAGAGCTCGAGACCTACTGCTCCAATGGTATTTATTTCACACAACGAGCAGAAAAGTTGACGCATTGACATATTGCCATGTTTAATTTAAATTTGATGTATTTTTTTTGCATTTATCAATTATCATAATTTAAAGTTTGACTGATCGCAATCAAATAATGCCTGTGTGGTGAAACACACTAACTATATAGTCAATGTCAATAAGATTAACGTGGTCTTGTATGTCTTATGTAGGCTTATTACTGCTGTTGAGTACAAAATCTGGATTCAGTATTATCTCACGACAGATAGCAACATGCATTAATCATCCACAGCTGTAGATGAGATGTCCTTCCCCCCCCCCCAAGTGAAAATATCATTTTCAAACTATTTCTTAGATTGAAGGCTTCAGGTTTAGGGTTGATTTTCTTGATTGTTCTGGCGTTTTCCTCTCAACATTTAGGCGGGTGAATAAAAGAGAACAGTTCCCATACGGAGTTTTACGATATACCATTACTGTATTTAACAGATCGTAACACTAACTTATTGTCACGTGATCTGTTGTCATCACAAAAATACTTCATGTTTTCAAATTTGATTTGTGTTTTTTCCTGTGAAAGACATCCAATTATTTTTAATAGAAATCCCTTATTTTTTGGCTTTTATTAACTATGCCTTATTAACTACTGTGTTACGTTCGTTGAATATACAATGTTGTGATTTTATACATATAAGCGCAGCTGTGATAAAAGTATAATCTAACCGACTCAAAGTTGAGGTATTTACAACTTATGTATTTGATTTTGCTACTATGACTGAAGGGCTCGATTGTGATAAATGTAAGGGCCTACATTAGAGTAGCTTGACATTTTTAATCTGTGGTTGAAGTTCTGGGTGACGCCAGGAATAATAAGTGATGTCCACTGTAAAAATCACAATTTATTGGACCATCCATGTTGGGTCAACTAGATTTTACATTATGTTTTTCAAGTGTATAATATTTTCATTATATTTGTTATTTGATTATATTATCATTCTGGTTGTTATTTTGATACCACAGTTGTGTAATGATACATGGCTGTAGAAGCCACCAGCTACTAGCTTACTAACCATTTTTATAAATAGCGACCTGAATATACAATAATATGATCAGTAGTATGTGGACGGTTAACCGGATAACCGGCTATGTCGATTTTCTAAGCATAACTGGTCCCTACATTGACAAACCGGTTATTGATTTTGATGATTATTATATAAGCTATATATATTCATTTATTTCATTAATTAATTTTGCGTGATTTAACATTTTTGGCAATTCAAATTGCCTTGCTGGTGAACGTAAAAGACGAAATGCATAAACCGTGACTTCTTTTTAAAACGCTAATTGATACAGGGTGTCCAATCAATATATCCAATCGCAGTATCGTTTTGCTTTAGTGAAAATAACATGAGATACTTGGTTGAGCGATAATCGGCTGTTACGGTTCGGTTGCATAGAGCCGATTAACCGGTCTCAATTTTCTTGAACCGTCCACACACTAATGATCAGCCATGATCAGCTTGCATCAGCCACTTTACACAGCCACAAGTACAAAATGACAAAGGCTACGCCATTGTATGCCAACAGAGTATGTTACAGGTCACTCTAGTATCTACAGAAAGAATTGTCAATTACATAGAAAACATGGGATTGCAATCACTATTCAAACACACCCTTTGATGTAGCATGTGAACTACATAACTTAAGCTTCACGGGAGCATATAATTGATATTTATGAGCGGCACAAATGAGAAAGATGGCCGTTTTGGTGGCTATTTTGGTTGTATGTTCATGTCGGTTCCAGATGATGAAGATTTACATCATGCTCATATTGGTTGGAGGTGTCATGGCAAAGGCACAAAAAGTTCATGTATGCTATGGTATTCTTTTTCATCGACGCTTTTTATTATTCTTAAGTGCAATGAGTTTGTGATGAAACCGTTAGCTGTGATATGGGTGTTATATGAAAGAATAAAAGTTCAACATAAAAAGCTTTTACTGGTTTGGTATTTTGGTATAATGTATGTAATTCTTTGAGACCTCTCATACTTTAATACCCAATAACCCTAACATCATAGACAACTGGTGTTCCCTATCTCTGGGCTAAATATAGACTGTTATATGGAACAAAAACAGTTATGTTTGTATGATTCAAGTTACAAAACTAATTTCCATTTTACATTAGTTTACCACATTTTAAAATATGACTTATGCGAGAAAAAGTTCTGAAAACTATGGGGAATAATAGTGGCTACCTATGAGAATGAACAGTCATCTGGACAGTGCAGCATACATAATGCAAACTTACTCGATAAGGAACTGTTTAAATCACCTGCAAATGGGGAAATTTACTTGCTTTATACATCCAACTAAACCAATACGCTTATGAGGTACTAGCTGTGGCAAATGGTTAAATACTGGCCTATACCTATACAATTTATAGCCAAATTTATTTACTAAAAGTACAATAAACATGTACATTGCAGATCTGCTGATAAAGTGTGTTTTGCCACTTTGGCACAAACAAATAGTGGCTTTTGTTGCAAGACAAAGGTACATGTAAATAGATACATATAGAAATTTACGGAGGAAGAAATTCAATAAGTGTACAATACTGAATGCGAAGGAGGGATAGTTTCCTTGTAGACGCTAGTCGGATAGCACGTAGGGCTGGTAACCTATTCCTTCGGGGATAGGCCTTCTTTACTTATCTGACGGGGCTAGCCGGTGGCGAACCCCCCCTCCTCCCGCGCCTGGGACCACGAGGCTTTAAAGGGGAGCACCGGTGCAAAGTCCTCCCCTGCATGATTGTTGCAGGTGTCAGCACCGGTGGCCTGTACGTGGGGTACCAGTTAACCCTCCATGCAGGGGCCCATCATGAAACCCGGCTCGTGGCAACGCGAATCAGCACAGAGCGCGGCCCAGCTACCGCTGGGGATCGCGATTGACTCCACTTTGTTTACAGAATTTACTATTGCCCCCCCCCCCCCCACTATTCTCTCCTTCAAGACAAAGCTAAACCGAAATCACGATCAACATGAGGTGGTTACTCTTCACTATTGCAGCATAGAACAAAGCCTAAGATACGCTGACGTCTGACAGACCCTCGCTGCATGGAGGTAAATCACACATCAATCTCTGTAAACTTGGGCTCAATGACTTCCAGTCTTTAAAGGGTTAAGGACATTTCATTTGAAAAGTCAGTGCATTTGTTCCCATAGATAAACAAATCTGCATGTGACTATTTTTCTAAAGCAGGATATAGCCTGGAATTAAGGATAATGATATCCATGTATAATGAAATGGAGGCTGTTGGCTTGAAACTAGGATCAACAGGAAGAAAACTTTTTAATATTTAGATTTTTTATTACGTATTGCGTGGTAAGAAAAAAAAATATATATTTAACATGTATAATGAGAAATGCTACCTTCATAAGAAGATCCAGCCATGGGTATATCAGGGTTCAACACGGGTGGGCCATAAATCCTAGAACCGTGACCAAACTGTGCCTGGTGGAATGTTGCCCTTAACCCAACCGTAACCTTTTTGAGAAGTGCTCCCCGAACCCAACCCGCACCCGTAGTGAGACAGTAAGACAGCTGTGCTTCAAAAAGAGCTTCACAGTATATAAAAAAAGCCTTCCGTTTTTATGATACTTTTTGTTATTTTCCACCAGGGATTCAGGGACAACACTGAGTGATTATTTTTCTGTGTTTGTAACCATGTTATTTCATGTCAATGACAGTTGTTGTTGACTTCCTTAATAACGCACAATGATAAAAACGCCACATGTATGTATTTTTAACTCTTTGCAAGGAAGAGATTAAATGTAGCTGGACTTATACTAAAGGGAATTTTCTGATTCATAGAATTTCGTCTTCCCCAAATATTGTCAAATGACTTGTGTCTAAAACGTATTTTAAAAACCTATATTATGACCTACATTAGGACCACCTTTGGGACCAGTGTTAGATGGTCTCAATAGAGAGGTGGTCTCTATACAGAGGTTCATTTTGGTAGCTTTATGAAGGTTTGCTAGCGTGACAAGTGGTTTTAATATAGAGGTGGTGTCAATAGAGAGAGGTGGTCTCTATTGGATGTTCTGCTGAATTGTTTCAGTATTGCAGCCAGTTATGGCACAATTTCACCAAATCTGTTTACCAGAAGATAACAGTCACTTTTTATCATGTTTATAGAAGGTTGTTCAGTGTAAAATGTGGACACAGCAATGATGTAATCTACGTAAATGTGTGCGGGTTTGTGATGATTATGAAATTCATATGGTATAATTTAGATTTTAATGACCACATGATTTTTTACATGATGGAAAACATATAGCAAAAGTATCACAAAATCTTATGAAACAAAATCGAACAAAAATTATTCATCAATCAAATTGTTAACATCTCCAGAGTCTTGTAAAACTAGAGTAAAACTAGAGTGATAGTAACCCCCCCATTCCACCAAGAAACGCGATGCCAGGGGGTACAAACTGACAATTTCCTGGATGATAAAAAAATTGACGCCGCGAGCATATACCGCTCTGGGATTTGCCACTTTTTCCCTCCCCCCGCCCCCACAGATTATAGCTCCCGGCGGTATCATTCTCGACAAATTACACAGCTCACGGCCCGAAAAAATGACCCTGTATGCCACTGCGGCGTGCATCGAGATGCCGCGGACGCCGATCACACTGCTGAGTCCTTGAGCTGCGCTACGATTACGGATCATAGCTCCCGGCGACAAATTCTCGACAAATTACACTGCTCGCTACGAGGCTGCTGCCGTGTTGAGATGTTACCATAGCGACATCGGCTGCGGCATGAAACATACGATTTTAGCGCGGCACGCAGTGTCCTTGTGAAATGTCGCCGCCTCCACTTGACCAGTGACGTTTTGCACATTTTGCAGGTGTTTCTGGCACCACAGCGGTGTTGTTTCGTAAAGTTTTGTTGCATAGAGAGTGTCAGGAATCTCACTGAGAAAGTTACACACCCACCTCTGTGCTCTCTGTGAACGTCTTTTATACAACCCCGTCATGAGGCTGCAGAAATTCATGTGTCTAACAAGGTCAAACCAGGTCAAACAAGATATCTCCATATGTAAAACCTTCACATTCTACAGATTTTTTGCCAATATTTTACTCATACACAACCCAAATACCAAGTACAGTTGCAAAGTTCGAATTATTTTGACATCTCTACTTAAAACCATAGGCAATTACCAAAGGGAAAGACAAGAACTGACTTTAAAAAGTTTTGACCCTAACGAAGCAAATTGAGTTTCTTTAGATGACTGTATATTGTTGAAGACACCATACTAATGACCTATACTATATTGAAACATCTCATTGGTTAAGGTTTGCTGGACAAAATAAAATGTATGAGACCTATATACTCATTCGTTCCAAAATAAGGCTCAAAACCTTTTTAATCTGCACTGTAGGTGTATATAGTAACAAATGCCTATTGGCATGTCATAAAAATGCATTGACAAGCGTTGAGTTGATGGAAGTTCAAAAATATGAAGAGTGATATAATTTATTTAACATGATCAGCACCAAATAATACAACTGCAGCAAAATTACTAGTTTAAATAGATTATTTATATGGTGCACAGCACTGTGTCACATTCTAATTAAATGTCTTTGTTGGTGTTATTGTTTCAAACGTTTTCTAAACACAATTCTACATTCATTCTTTATATTTTCGGTGTTGGTTTCTTCCATGCGGTATTGGTAATCACCAGGCACCATGGGCACCATTGCTAGGAACTTTTACTAAAAATAGCACAAAAAACGCATGCTGCTGCGGCATATTGCTTGGTGTAATGTAGGGGTTGACTGCCCCTGACAGCACCTTACTTTTAAATCCCTTCACAAACAAATTTCCCCATCTAAATCTTTTAGGTACTCGCTCCCACTAGGTTTTTCACACTCCCACCCCAACAAATACAGCAAATTGTGATATGGTCACTGAGATTTTTAAGCTCACTTGTTTATTGAAAAGAAGTTTCAAATTGAAACAAAAACTTGTTACATTCATTAATCATTAGAATAGAATAATTGTTTCATAACATAATGACATCTGTACATGTATTCCCAAGTCCAAAAATTCAACATCATTAAAAAAATTGTTTTAGTAAACAAAATACAATGATTTTTGCATAAAATAAAGAAAAGTAGTATCTTACTTTCCCAGCACTCTTTTTCACATCTGGCATACATGTATATTATAAAAATAATTTGCCTATAAAGTGGCATCCAAAAACAAGTGTAAGTAGATGCAAACTGTGAACTCTTGGAGGCCGTTATGACAAAAACACGAGAAATTCTATTTTCAATGCAAACAGCACAATTGGTCAGGGTTTGTGAAACTTAGCTTAAAATCAACACATATGTTATGTCTAAGGCAAACATTTGGAATTGTTGTTTGGCTTTGCATGTATGTTGCATAAGATTTTAGCTAAATGACACCAGCATTTTAGTTTGTATTTTATGTATTAATTTATATGTGATGAATCTAACTGTGTCATTCTGAAATGGATAATAGATGATGTGAATATAAAAGCAAACTTGTAGCATACTACAAAACATACCACTGACCACGAGTTCTGCAGTTAGTGAGTAGATTCAACAGGATTATGTTGGAAGGGAAAATGGCTGGATTGAGTTTTAGTGAGCAGGAGAAATACGGCGCTCGCAAATCTGACTTGACACAAAATATGGACAGTGGAAACCGACATCAGTGTATAGTGTGTGAGAAATCATTCAGCCAGAAGGGAAATCTGACTATACACATGAGAATCCACACTGGTGAGAAAGTGTTTTACACGCAGTAGCAACTTTAACAGTCACATGAAAACTCACACTTGGGAGAAAGATTACGAATGTAGTCAATGTGGCAAGTGTTTTAGTCAACGTAGCACCTTGACCGAACAAGTGAGAATCCACACTGGGGAGAAACCACATGAGTGCAAATTGTGTAAGAAATCATTCAGTCGTAAGGCGATTCTGACTTTGCATATGAGAACTCACACTGGCGAGAACCATATGAATGTAGTGAATGTGGGAAGTGTTTTATTGACAAAAGCGACTTGACCAGACATAAGAGAATCCACACTGGAGAGAAACCATATCAGTGCTGTGTGTGTGAGAGCATTTAATAGGAAGGGAAATTTGAACGGACACATGAGAACTCACAATAGTGAGAAAACCTATGCATGTATTGGATGCAGGAAAATGTTTTGATCAAATTCACCACTTGACCATGCACATGAAAATTCACAGTGGTGAAAAACCATATGGGTGTACTGTCTGTGGTAAATCATTTTGACAGAAAGGGAAATTTGAATAGCCACATGAGAAACTCACACTGGGGAGAAACCTCATAAGTGTAGTCAATGCAACAAGTGTTTTAGTCAAAGTAGCACCTTGACCAGGCACATGAGAATCCACACTGCGGAGAAAATGTACCAGTCCTCAGTGTGTGAGAAATCATTCCATAGAAATGATCATCTGAAAACCCATATGAGAACCCACACTGGTGAGAAATCTTAAAGCTGTGGAGAATGTGCAACTTGAAAAAACAAGATTTATAGTATGTTTATGAAATACCAGCCCATATACACAAGTATGACAACAAATTTTGTGATACTTAGGGTTTTCAATAACTACATTGAAATTATTTGTCAAGTATCTGTTAATGTCTTAATAATGGTAATTTTTGTTGAAGCTTTGTGGTCAGTTAGTAAGTAAACTGTTGATTTTTGAAATTCAAATTACTGTACTTATGTCATCATTATCTCCTCCATGATAGCTGTGTTTACATCACACTAATGACTGAAAATTGGCGCCACATGACATGGGACATTGTGCAGAAACCGATGAGTCACTTAGCCACATCTGTGTTGTGTCAAATCAGCAGGATCTGATGTGATGTGAATGCACAACTGGTAAAACAGGATCTATCCTCAACTGGGAAGTGAAACACGGTGTTATAAAAACAGCTTACAACTTCACAGTCCTTCACTCTATCTCAGGACGTGAAAAGCACAGCATTAAAGTGGGATATTTGTGTGGACTTCCATGTTGTGTTTTAATGCACTAACAGGCTATAGTTGGACGTTGGTGTGATATAGTTGGTGTTTAATACAGAAGATACAAAATGGCACGTCTTGGATGTTTGTTAATACTACTGATGTGTGTGGTACATGTGGATTGTAGACAAATGGGAAGTTCACGGGTAAAACACTCCATGTCTGTGATACATAAGAGAAGTACATTGGGTGGTGATGATGGTACAAAGGAATACCTCCTCTGTTATGATCAATTCATGCGCCTTTATAATGAGAACATGGCTACATATCACGGTGTATGTCATGTCTGGCAGAAACTGAAGCTGTGTAAGGACAGAGTGATAGCAGTACATCCACGAATAGAGGAACGCATTACAAAAGGATATGAAGCTGAGAATGAGAAGATAGCAGATTTCTGGTGCACGTACAACACGACCCACCACCGACCCCATGAACCCTTCATCAACATGGCCGATATGTACCGCAAGTATAACCAGTGTCCATATGTGTCTGACATCTTGCTAACATACGAGGATTATTCACCACGGATCTACCTTGGCCGGGGGAGAGCTCGGTTAGCAGAGGCTATCCTGCTCTACACTGGTGTTCATGGGCTGAGTCTGTGGCAGCCGCACCATCAGTACAGCGACCCTCACGACCCCGTGCACAAGGCACTCAGTGCCCGGTGGTGTGATGTGTATAAGTATGAGACATACCAGATTGACAACATCATGAGCAGGTACTGTGTGATTGTCAAGAACATATCCCGTGAGCTGAATGATGTTCGGGATACATATGACAGACATCTTGACGGCCTGTACAACTGGACCACGAGTCTCTGTACTGAGTATGAAGACGTTCTAGAGCAGGTGATGAGGATCTCACAGCTCGACAAGTGGCTCAGTCACCAGAAGAAGCCTGATCTATCACCATGTCATGACCACAACATCTACATAGAGGGAGCCACTTGCCTCATCATGTTCCACACAAAACTTCCTCCTTACTCAGCCATTCAAAATGTCATGCCACCATTTGTAAAGAACATAGCAGAACTGAACTCCTGCTGGGACCGAGTCACATCTGGATGTCCCCAACCAAGCAGTGCAAACAGAAACATAAGTCTGCTCATTGAGATTTACGACCTGGCGAGTGACATCAGCAAGCAGGATTCAACTGAGGTCTGGGATGTCATATGGTCGTGGTCACAATCTTACAAGAAAACAGAAGATGCTCAGATAATATCACAGGTACTCTACTACCTGTTATCACCAGGCGCACCCAGCGAACCATCCTTCCCACTGGCGTTTGGCCGCAGCCTGGCCACAGCGCTGAACCACACGTCTGCTCTCCCTCACATCAAAACTCTATTCGCCAAACTCTCCTCTGTCTTGGACAAAATATCAGTGGTGGGTAATGATGACTATCATGGTGTCAACATACTCGAGGGATTCCACTCCATGAATGACAATGTACTAGGTCTACTGTTCCAGTGCTTCAGTCCTCTGTACGAGCTGTTTGTAGAAGTGAGTGAGTTTGTGCAGTACAAGGGTCTCTGCCCAAAGTGGTGGCCACCACCATGTGGGGCGTAGGACTGTATGGGTGATAGTAAAATGGGTCGTCTGAGCCCAGTACGCATTGAAGTAGTTCTCACTCATATGCCCAATATTAGGTCTACATGCCAATTTATTTGTATATTATGGATTTATAGTGTACAGAACGTTTATTGATTCAATATGACACTAATATCTGTTTAATCTATGTTAATGTTAGATATTGCATTGATGCTTTATGTGGAATAAACAAGCTGCCTGTATGAAGGGGTAGACACATTCCTAGAATTACTTTATATTGAACAGTTTTCGTAATATATTATAAGTAAGTTGATATAAATATAAAAATTACTTTATTTTTTAAAATAATTTTAATGCTCTATCTGGATTACCTTTGTACATAATAGGCTTATCTACGCTAATTAGAAACTTGATATAAAGAAATTATTATTTGGTCAAATCAGGATTTCACTTAAAATAAACAATATGTATATATCAGGGTATGAAATAGTGCCTACCCAACTGCCCTGTGCCGGCTGCTTTTAGCCAGGGCAAGATGGGTTCAAAATTCATGGGCAGGCTTCTTAGTTTAGTATAACATGATTAAGGCCATGTAATTTTGTTCGTGAGCCTGTTACTTTTATAGTGTCAGGTCCTGTGGTCCAAATTTTTATGCGTTTCATAACCTGTATATATTATGCAGTATATTGGTGTGTATTGATTAGTGTATTTTGTATTTGTACTCAGACTATATTGTTTTATCCTATAGAATATACTCTCAGTTTGTTAAAGTACTATATTTGAAGCAATCATTCAGAAATGAGATCTAGATCACGTAAATGTTAAATCCTAATGATGCTGTCAGCTTTAAACTGTAATTGTACAATCGATAATATAAATTCTTTAAATTCACTCTTGTTATTTTGAGTTTTCACTGCTTTTTGATAAACAGTAACAGTCCCCTCAAGGATCAACATAGGGGTCTTACATATCTCAAAACAGGGGGTCTTAACTTATTTCTATCCACAAGAGTCTTAGACTAAATAATAATGAAATCTAGATGATAAATCTTGTTCATGACTTTATTGTTTGTAATATTTGTTGCTGGAAAATGATGTCTGGTAGGTGAAAAAGTTGGGTCTTTGGTGAGTTTGTGAAAAGTAGGGGTCTTCACTGGCTAGCTGCCAAAAAATAGGTCTTAAATAATAATTTGCTCAGAAAAAGGTGGGTATTTGGGGGAGCATGATACCCTCCCAAGCTGATAGATGAAGTGCCCCTATTACTTGATTGGTGTAATGCATCCTCTGTTTGTGATCAGTGTAAGCAGTGACTGTAACCAGTTCACTGTGAGAAGCGATCAGGGGGCCACAGTGGGATTCAGCTGAGGATGAGATTGTTACACCAATAAACCTTCAATATTTTGTGTGGGATGGTGAAAATAAGAAGCAGCATTCGATTTTATATAAAATACTTGATTTTGTGAGAATTGGTGAAATAGATAAAGCTAGGTCCTTCCCACTATATTGACATAGCTGAAGACATCTGCTTCCATTTCACTATATCAAGTGGCCCTGTGAGAGAGAAGAATACAATTGTATCCACAAGCAAATCTCGGGGAAAACACATTACAAAAAAAAGATAAAACACTGCGATAATTTTACAAAGTGATGACTAATGTTCGTACCATCCTCAGCATTTTGCATTGACCATACCCTCTGTGTTGTCGGCTGTTTTGTGTCTGACAGAAGCTCTCATGCTGTCGCCACTAAGGTTATCTCAGTTGACACATGTTTATATACAAAGCTTCTTTTATCCAACTTCTAACACATGAATCAGTATAAATTACATGTTAAAAACAGGACATTTGCAATATCGAGATAATGATTTTCTACAGTGATATTCTACAGTAATGAGAGACTGTTGAAATGTCAGTTACGTACCCTAAACATCCGTGTAATAGCCCACTCTTTTATAAAGGCCCACTGCCTGAACAAGGTGATATCAAACACCGGTGTAACAGCCCACGCTCTGTTATAAAGGCCCACCGTCTGAACAAGGTCATATCAATTATCAGCATACTACATCTATGTAAATACTGGCTCACGTAAAAGCCCACCCCCTTAATCGTCAAAGATTTGGGTATTTACATGAAAGTTTAATATAGAGCAATAGACTAGCTACAAGGCTCTACATAATGTTCGTGTATTCTCAATGTCTCATTCTGTCCTCATTCTTATTTTCACCATATTTTGAACAGGCGTTGCCTAAGACAGCCACAGCACTTTGATGCATGCTGGGAAAGTACAGTAAGTTTAATGTTTTAAGTGACTATAGTCCATTTCAAACCCTTCATAGACACTTGGAATTTGAAAGAGGCTCTATTTGTGTTAAAAAAACATGAAAACGAGATTTAAAATGAAAATGAAATAATGGTTGGACAATTATTCCTTGTCAATATTATTTTTATTATTGAGGAATGAACGCTCCAAAACGATAATGAGCAGGCACTAGCAGCTTTTTGCTGAATGCTTCTCAATATGAACACAATAGAATCATGGAAATTGAAAAACATCACAAATTCATAATTTATCAAAATACATTGGCGTCGATTTAATTTTAACAAAATTTTATTCATTACTACATTTGTAACTTTCGATTGAACGTGACCAATTCATGGTGAGTGGTAGACAAAGTTGTAAAGATTTAACCAGTGCTAAAAATTTGGTAGCTGTGTTGTGGTACATCAATTTAGTGACTCGACCTACTTTTGCTATCACTGTTTACGCAGTTAAAAACCAAACTGAATCCTTATGCAGCCCAAAAACATAAATACAGAGCAACCCCTTGGCTGTGGCATGTGACAGACTTGATTGTCATGATTATTTAACGATGCAAATGTTTTATAACACAATTCGACTTTATTACATTGGGTATTTCTACACTTTCATTCAACACAGTTTTTTGGTTGTTACAAATACTTGAATGCGTGAGTGATCACTGATGTAATTTGGCTTGAGGAATATTCCAGTTATTAACAGTGTGCCCCCCCCCCCCACACACACACCAAAGCTCCCACACCTTTCCTGATGTTCCATTTAAAGGAGGTGATTCCAAACTGTCCCAAACTGTGAGCAGGTTCTACTAAATCTCTGTTTAAGTGAGCTTTCAATAGTTTTATGTAAATGACTTCTCTCACTGGCAGATCCAGGTTTTCAGAAAGGAGGCGCAGTTAATGGATTTCATGGGTTTTGTACGCGCAATTGATGGCAAACATAAAAAACACTACAAAAATTAAGTATTTTGGTTTGAAAATTCTGCGCAATACTATACATGGTGTGCGTGTAGGTTTGTGCAAAATTCCTGGATTGTTAGCATGATGTATTGTGCATTTTCAATGATAAATTCATACAAAAATAAGCGACTTCCTCATAAGAGCTGTTTTATCAACTCGTGCTTGTCACTTGTCAGTATCTGTGATGTTTCTGTAGTTCTTACATGATTCATCATGTGATTGTTGAGATAATGGAAATTCCCCAAGTACATCCACGTACGCAAAACCAAACTTAATGCATGATTCATGCGTTTACTAGAATTTTAAGCAGTGTGACCGCTCCTTTGTACAAGAAATGCCTTCTAAAAAGTGCCCATGCTTGATATGATCTATCCCATGAAAGCTGCTGTTTACAATAAAATCAACTTATCTGTCCTTTGCCCCTATGTGATGACTAATTTCACCAAACAAATTAAACTAATCATGACTCGCTTGTCACATGGAATGAAAATTATTGTTGATAATTGAGACCAACTGGGAAGTTATTTTACACAAATCTTCCATTTAGTAACAATTAGATGATATTACGCATGAATCATTTACAGATATTAGAGTTGTGGATTTTTAGGAATGAGGAAGTTATTTTGTGAGTCACAGGATCCAACCACAAGCACCCACATGACCAAGTAATTGGAGCGTCATTTCCACCATTAAAACGATAGAGACTTAGTGTTTGTATCCAACTACTGTCAAATGACGATTTTTTGTGAGCAGTTGCTGCTTTAAGTTGCGGCGGATTCAGTCGGGTCCCTTCAGGCCCAGACATGATCCATGTTGATCCATCATGGACCATGTTTACTCATGGCCGGCATCTGAATGTCACCCCCCCTGCTGCTGGGAAATTCCGGATCTGCCAATGGACAATACTTCAATTGATTAAAAATGGTTAATCACTTAAACGATACAGGAAATAAAAATTATAAACAAACTTTGCTGTTCAAATCATGGAACCTAATCCCCATTTTAGTAATGTTCAAAATGTCTGACTGTCTCACAGAAAATGAAAAAATGCCATTTTCATTTCATTTCAGAAGCACGTCTGGATGTCGTCTGTTTTTGGGACATGAACCAGGACATAAAACCGGCCTGAGCTGGTTTTAGAGGAAATACAACACTTTTTACTACACTAGCAAAAAATGCACTGGATGACAGACTGAATGGAACAGTTTGCTCGCATAAATAATGTAGCATAGTTATTCTGATAAAACGTAATGAACTGTTGACATTCAACTGTGCATAATATTGCAAAACAATGTGAAATGAAAACGTGATTATTCACAGTCACAATTCCCTGTTATTTTGCTCTAGTGATTTACATTCACACCAGGTCATTGGCCTCCTTTTTATAAATGTTGAAATAATGCATAAAATTATCTACTTACCATCTTGAAATATTTATTTGCATATCAATATAAAATGCTATGTACTGGCAATTTTGGTTAGAAAGTTGCTTTAGTGTTGTGCTTTGGAATGTAATAATGATAAAATGGATTCACTTTTTTGCATCAATTGTTATTGTTGCGAAATGTTGGCATCTTTTAATAGATAAAATCTACAATATTTGCTATTTGAAAATGCTCCTGGTTTTAGATAATGTCAATGAAATCCATCTTAATCAGTTTTATTCTATTATACAATTGCTGGCAACAGCTTTTATACAAAATTTTGGTCGATGTAAGTCTGAAAGTGTTCCAGCGGCCATTTGATTTTTTTCTACCGGGTATATTATTATTTTTTGAAAGTCTAATTTCTGTTTTTTCTTTGTTATGAATAATAATAAATGCTTACACGCTGTAAAAAATAATATTCGTGCTTTTTCACTAACACGCTTTTGAAGTAATCTTATTCTTAGTGTTTACATAGTGTTGATTTAAGGAGCAAAAGATGATTTTTAAATGGCTTTGATGATATTAATATTTTTTATATTTTTTTAGCCTGTTAATTAAAATACCTTTAATTTAAGATGATTTATTGTTCATTAAAAGATGCATTTGAAGATGTATTGATATGCATGTAGCTATCACAGTACAGAAAGTTGTATTTGTTTTAAAATGATTTATTGTTCTCCAGATATGCATTTTTGACTATGATGATTCTATGTAACTTATATTTCATTTGATACATACATTTAGTTCTAAATTATGTACTGTTGGAAATGTGTGTTGATCTAACTTTTAAACTTTTTGCTCATGACATGACTATTTTAATATGCTTTTTGGGATGTATTATTCGATGATTCTTGTAGATTTTTGATATGATATTCCACGATATGTTATGAAGTGATGCATATAAGTGTTCATGGGATAACTTGATACATTGATAGGGTATTATAGAATAGATTTAGGATGAGGCATGTTCGTATTCCCTCTACATGATAGAAATGCTGGGATATTGAAGTAATTATTTTAAACACACTTTTGAAAAAAAGTATTGTTATTTTTTTACATAGTGTTGTTTCAAGGAGCAAAAGATGAAGGGTATTTATTTTGCGGAGACCTTTGCTTTGAAAAAAGTGGATGAGTTCATATGTATTACTCTCTACCTTCATTTGTAAGAAAATATTTACACAATCAACCTTAATGATGGCCTGTGACTAGTTATTACAGATTCTAGTATATGTATTGATATAGTATATGTATTGATTGTATCATTATCAGACCCAGGAGACCCTGTAAGTGAAAAAAAGTGCACATATCTGTTATGTCTTAGGCAAACTAAATGTTTACACTCAACTTTAATCATGGCGTGGGACTAGTTCTTAAGGATTCTGTGAAATAATCGGGAAGGCTATGTAAAGGTGTTTTGGAAGATCGTGGACTCGAACTCACGACCTCCCGTCCATGATTCAGACCAGTCATATGTCATAGGCGGGCGTGCTACCGTTAACACTAAACCCCCGAGACACAGGTTACATAGTTCGGTTTTCACCTATATCAATCTTGCGCAATGCACTTTCCCGGATACTATTATTAGTCTATCCAGCCTCGCAGCCTTAATCAATCATAGCCTGCTTTATACCTCCGACTATTACGGAGTCATCTAACTTACGGTAAAAAAGTGCCTTACAGGCTCATCTGGGCGTAATCTGGGCCACTTCTTTCACAATTCCAGCAGATGTAATGATTTCGGACACATTCGTATGCAATAAGACCCCTGGAGACTAAAGAGGTAAAAAAAGTGCCACAAGGCTTTTAGGTGTTAGTCTCCACCTTAATTTGTAGGAAAATATGGATACAATCACCTTTAATGATGATCTGGGTCTTGTTCTTTAGGATTCTAGTATATATATTGATTGAGCACCCATTTTAACACCAGAGACCCTGGAAGTAAAATAAAGTGGAACACGGCTCTTATGGCTGAACCTCCACCTTATGTTTCAGATTTCACACCTTCAATGATAACAGCGGGCTACTTCTACTGTTATTATTATTAATATGACACCTGTAGGAAACAAATATAGATGGTTATATGTCCATTATCTGTGTTATTGAGATTGAATAAATGATAGTTGGCCTGTTGTAATGCTGCAGAATAACATTTTTTCATTGCGTGTAGTTGGGGCCATTATGTTCAGACTTTTATATTTTATTTCGTTAGCTGTTATGACACTTACTAGATTTGTAGTCATCCTTCCCATAACATTATTCATTTGGTGAGAAACGTCCAAAGTCGCTACAGAATAACAAATTTCATTGCGGTAAGTTGGGGCCATTATGCAGAGACTTTTATATTTTATTTTGTTAGCTGTTGGGTCACTTACTAGATTCGAACAGTCATCCATTATGTACGGACTTTTGTACTTAATTTATACTTAATTTCGTTAGCCGTTGGGACACCTAATAGATTTGCAGATTCATCTTTCCCATTACATTAATCCTTTGGTGAGAAACATCCACAGAGTCACTACAGAATAACATTTCTTCATTGCTGGTAGTTGGGACCATTATGTTCAGACTTTTATATTTTATTTCGTTAGCTGTTATGACACTTACTAGATTTGTACAGTCATCCTTCCCGTAACAATAACCCCTTCCTGTAAAAGCAATCAGACACTAATGAATAACATTATTCATTGCTGGTAGTGGGGATCGCTATAGATGGACTTTTATCGATGCTCTCTGAGCACATTGACCTTATTTCACTATATAAACTATATTAGAAACATAGCTCACATTTTTATATTGATGAATGAAACCAGTACTTTAATAATAAACCGTGTTGAAAATGTAGAGGCGGCAAAAAAAACTTGTGCTGTCATAGTGCTTTTCTCTGAGCACTTGACCTTTTTTTCTTTATATCTACTCTCAAAACTACAACATCACACCACTGAATAACATTTTTCATTTTTCAGGCAAAACAAGAGTTGTCATAGTGCTCTCTGAGCACTTTGACATAATTTCAATATGATAAAATCACATATGTTCCTATTTGAAATAACAAAACAAGTTCTTAATATTAAATTAGGTTCAAAAAGTTGCGACGGCAAAAATACAGCTGTTTGCTGAAAGACGAAAAATGAAGCAGACGGCATGTCCCGTCGTTGTTGTTTGTTAGGCATTTTGTGTGGTATTTTGTTAGGGGTAAACACTCTTGACTCGGAGTCTTTATTGAGTGTTCCACATCCTATTTTTTTTTTTTTTTTTTTTTACGTTTCATATTGCCCCAGGTGGAAAAGTTCCATTTATTCACATAATACATATACTTGTATTGAATATATTGTGATAATCAAATTGTGGTAAGGAAACCTTACCATTATAAATTCAAAATACATTTTCATACATTTTCCTTTTTACATTATAGCTTATACATAATTACATAATTACATGTTTGGGTGATCAAATACAGCTTTTTTTCTTTAAATACCAACGATTAATTATATAGAATTACAAATTAGTTTCATATATAATTTTTTTGGAAAATATGTTTTTGAGTAATAAATCGAATATGAATCATGTGTGTTTGAATTCCAATATTATAACATTTATGAGAAACTTAATTTGGAACAGAGTAGAATATTACACATCTAAATTACCAATAGAAATCTCTGAAGTAGTAATGAAATTTAGAGAATTGTTTACACTTATTGATAACCATAATATATTCTGAATGTATGTTTGATTAATCCTGGGTTTCTTTATTCATAATTTAAAGAATTTAATGGATACCAATAGAAACCAGTGTTAATACCATTTTGGCGAGACTTTCGTTGTTTTTGCAACAACTTCTTCGGGCCGAATGAAAATCTCAGAGGGTCACATGACCACCATGGTGGCGGCAGTCATGTGACAGCAGTGTCGAGTACACGGCAAGGGAGGATGAGGAGTTCCGCAGTAAAGTGAGGGAGGCCATCGAAATCCGCACGCGCCAACCCGAGCAGAACCATGACACCGGCCACGACTTGCCCCCCGTGTACTCGACACTGCTGTCACATGACTGCCGCCACCATGGTGGTCATGTGACTCTGAGATTTTCATTCGGCCCGAAGAAGTTGTTGCGAAAACAACGAAAGTCTCGCCAAAATGGTATTAACACTGGTTTCTATTGGTATCCATTGAATTCTTTAAAATACATAATATATTCATTAATTTCAGATTTTATAAATGTAAAAAATAAATGTAAATGTCTGGTTTATAGTCTTGATCCAAGTTTTGATCTCACAACTTTACAATTTACACCAGGTCATTGGCACATTCAATGATCAGCAATTGATCATTTCTCATATGCTTGCATCGGCAACACATTCAGCCACAATGCTGTGCGCAACAGTTTAGGGATGAGTTTGCTCAACACCCACCACCAGACCCGAGTGGGAATCGAACCCACGACCTTCTTGTCACGAGTCCAACTCCCGATCCACTCGCCCACGGAAGCACAATCATTATAAAAGAAATCGTACATTCGTATGTATTCAAAGTCTTGTCAGTAAAAAAAAATTATGTATGCAATAGCATAGAAATGTAATGAGCTGGTTAATTTCCATTGCATTATCCCAGCAAGGATTTCAAAAAAAGTTATATCCTTGTTTAGGGACGGTGCAATATTTACCTGGCAGGGGGACCGGTGCATTTGGTAGGGGGACAGGTACTTTTTTACAAGGTGCGAAGTAGGGGGACCGGATGATTTTTCATTCTCATTGGGCATGGGACGTGCACTTTTTTTCACCTGCTGAAATCCCACCTCGACGTGAGCGAATCGGTACAAATTATTCACATGAACGGGATAATGTTGCTCACTTGGTCATAGTTAAAGCCGTGTCTGATAAAAATCGGTTTGAGATCCAGATTTTTGCATCTACGCCAAGCATCTGCCGGCTACGCCGACCCAGCGTTCCTTTGCTGCTGTGACGTGCTTGTAACGCTCGCTGCCAGTACCCCTCCAAAATATATCTAGGAAGATTATCATTCCGTCCGCTCTTTTACCTCCCAGGTTTGAGGCTGCTCAAAACATCGAAAGCGTAAACGACATACGCCAATTACATTGATTTTTTACGTGGTGCGTACGTCCTACATACGACGAACATACGCTACACATGAGCTGAATATCCAACGCGTATTGGGAGCAGATGCTCGGCAGATGAAAATGTTGGCTTAAGCTTGGCGCACCTTGAGCATACGATGGCGTACATTCAGCAGGTGTTCAACATATTGTAGATGTATGTTCAGCGGGTAGCAGACAGTGAACACAAGGTCAGCGTAACCCCGATGCACAACCGACGCACAAAAAAAAGTCTGGCTGAGACTTTTTTTTGTCCTGCTGTTGTGCATCGGGGTTACGCTGACCTTGTGTTCACTGTCTGCTTTTCTTACGCCGGGTTTTACACCAGTCTTGTGCCGGCTGTGAGTTGACTATGTGCTGGCGGGAAAAAATCATTTAATGCCAAAAGGGGTTACCTATCAGCAGATGCTCGACGTATAAAATTTTTTGCCCGGAAATCCCTAGAATTTATGTGTCAACCGTACGCAGAAACTAGTGGGACGCGGCCTTTAGATCTCTATAGATGACATTGAACGTAGAAAAAAAAATCAGTGTTGCAACAATGTGTAAAGCTAAATGAACTACTATGTGAATATGAGATTTCTTATTCGCGAAACAAGTATTTTTATCCAAGTAGAATATATTGAACCCAATATAACTATCTTAGCACAATTTTACAAGAGGTTCTGTTCACTACCAGTATGGCACAAACAAAAAACACATGATAACCAATGTGAATTTTAATTAACAAAATATAAGAAAATAATTTGGAGATGTAATAAAAAACATATCCATATACACATCAATACCTTGTCAAAGCCATAAAAGAATGAAATCATAGTGTATGTTTATGAAATCTTTGATATAAGACGAACGCCAATTCAAAAAAAGTCACCAATGCCTCCTTTGTTCTAACAGGCACGCGGAACATGCAAAGTCCATGGCTCACTACGGTTCTGGATCAGGCAAAATCTGGCTGTGCCTGGTGGAGTGCAGAGGCAACAAAGGGAGCCTTGACGACTGCCGCCATGACGGGGTGTGTGGGGTGTGTGGGGGTGCAGCCACAGGGAGGATGCGGGGGTCGTCTGCGAAGTCTAGTAGGCCTAACATTTGCTTCTGTTCTTGTGTTGTAGGCCCTATAGTTTTTTGTAAGCCTGTCTCACCACAGTATTAGCTTGAAAGTACGCAGCATTGGAATTGTATAGTTCTGGTTAAATGTAAAGGGAGGATGCGGGGAACGTCTGCAATCATTTGAATCATTCAGTGATGATAACATTATTGCATCTGCCATTGTGCTGTATGATTTTTATATAGACTCTAACCATGTTTGTAGTCTCAGTATACAGTATTAGCTTGAAAGTTGTATTGAAGTTGTACAGCACTGTTTAAATGTGGCAGCATCAGTGTAATTGAAGCTACTGACGTGGTTCAAAGTTTATTTTCATGATGTGCTAAGGGACTGTGCAATATTTACCAGGGAGGGGGCCGGTGCATTTGGTAGGGGGACATGTACTTTTTTCAAGGTGCAAATTTAAGTAGGGGGACCTGATGATTTTTCATTCTTGTTGGGCAAGATCTGTACACCATGAAATAGTTTGTGTGGGTCCAGCGTATATGATCACTATTAGTGCAAAAACAACTAGACGTGTTGCATAAATATATCCTTTATTGATGTATGTATATAACATGTAACATTGATTAACTTCTAATTGGACATAACTTGAACTAACATTGAACTATAACTGAACTATAATTAAACTGTAATTGAACTGAACAGATGTGTGGCTGCTGCCTTCTATATACTATCAGAATAGTACAATCTAGAACTTCCAGAATGCTCATGCATTGCTAAAACATTCCACAAGATTCTATCATATTAGAACAATCATTAACAATCTGGAATGATCTATATCATACTACAACACAGCCAACTGCACCTCCACTATCGCTCTCCACCCGGGGGTACCATACATCCGGGTCAGGGACCAGACATTTTACACGGATAACGGACTGCAGGAAAAGGGGTTTGTTGTCACTTCAGACCAGGAGTTGTACTCTACTGTACAAGTAGAGCAGATGGATGAGCATTTCACACCCCCGTGTTACATTGACAGCACCAAGATAAATCGTATTTCTAATAACCAAGACCAATGTACATATTTTCTGGTATTCTACCACCGATACGGACCATGCGGTAGCCATATCCACAACCATTTCTACACGCTCGCACCAATAGACCACAACACACATAGAGTTATGTAGATTCATCTATCCAGGTTGTATAACATCAACTAAAATTTAAACCATTATTTCACTGGATGTTATTGGGAAAACTTACTAAAGCTTTCAACCACTACTGTGGTCTTTTTCACTATGCATAGGCAGATCCAGGGGGGCACAGGTGGCGCCCCCCCCCCCCCTTTTCCCACCAAAATTCTTCATTTTCATAGGGTTTTTCATGAAATTCCGTAAGTGCCACCCCCCTTTTCCGAAAACCTGGATCTGCCTATGCTATGACACCAATATGAATGTTCACTATGAACATACACTATGCCTGGGTTTACCATGACACCAACAGATGTGGATGTGCCCAATAAAATCCAGTAAAATAATGGTTTAAACTTTAGTTGGTGACAACACACATGTAAATAACGGAGATGAGCTACTACAAAATACCACCTTGGACGAATACCAGACTTACACTTTCGCCAAAAACAGAAGCAATAATGTTGATCCCACGGGAATCTAACAAAGCCCTGTCTGTGATATCTGGGGCATTGTGTGAAAGAAATGAGGAGTCTGGTACATTCATAACGTTCCATACAGGCTGGAGGGTTCAAGCAGTTCATAGCACCACATCTTGGAAATACTCAGAACACAGGATACAAGCTCGGGGGGGGGGGGGGGGTCTTGGTCAGAAAATGGGTACGGACGTGCCTCGGACAGGTTGAAAACGGCACCCGCCAATATACCTATTTTTGAGAAAAAGTGACCCACAATATACCAATATCTGAGAAAATGTAACCCACCAATAAACCAATATCCGAGAAAAAGGTGACACACAAATATATCAAACTCAGATTCTAGTACATGTAGATATCAAGAATGAATATAATGAATATCAATATTTTTATCCTGATAAATATACTAAAATGTGAAAAAGACACCCAAAATATACCAAAAATGTGAAAAAAGACACCCAGCAATATACCAAAAATGTGAAAAAAGACACCCAGTTTCGAGGCACGTCCGTAAGCGATAGTGTGAGACCCCCCCCCCTCCCCCTCCCGAGGATATAAAGTGGAAGTGATAGCATATGAAATTGATACCACAATAACTGTGCAAATAGACACTGTCAATGAAGGTGAGTTTTTTCAGGTAGATCTTTCTGGCAGGCCGTATGCTGGAAACCAATTCCAAATACAAAGTTTAAAAAGATAGATTATTACGAACCACTCTAGATATGTCAGCTCTCCTGCACCCAGATATGCACACATTTTAGTCAATTGCTCACGCTACCAAGCCGTTGTTACAAATCCGTCGCACTGAAAATAAAGAGGACGTTATGACTCTCGCTTCGATAGTACAGAATACCGTTACGTTAGCGTGAATACATCGTCATATCTCACGACTATATACGCAGGGTACAGTATACGCAGTGGTATGAATATACGCAGTGGTATGACTTTAAGGCAGTGTAAGTGATCAAGCCTTAAAACCGACTTTTATGGCAGTGTAGCACCCAAGTGTGGCAATATACATATATGCCACAGCCAAAATATAAATTAACTGGTCAATGAATCCAATCAGAGGACATTTTAAATCTTAGAAAAAATTGCACACAAATAAAAAAGAGGGCAAAATGTAGTTTACCACCATACATGACCAATCAATAATTATTTTTTTATTGTAGCACATTGTTCAAAGATGGCAGAAAATGTATATAGTTGTTTGTATTTTCACAATCAAAAACACTTACATCAATATTAATTTATTGACCATAAATTGTAAATAGGCAGTTTGGTTTGAAAATACTTATGTGCCAGGTTATGAAACTTTTTAGATCAATGTTTTCCATTAGAACTGAGGTGTTTTCATATCCTGAAACAATAAAGTATTGTAGTTACTACCAGGTTTATACTATGTATGATACTGAGGTATCCATTCAATTTGAACTTAAAATATTTTAGATGCACATTATTTACTTTTAAAATGAAAAAGTATCAATAAATTTAGCCACAGATTTTGACATCATCAGGGTTTTCCCCATGTCTGGGATCACTATATTACATATATTATGTTAATACGGATTAGGGATATTGGGCTGGGGCTAAAGAACAAAGTGATGTGCCAATGAGTTTTTGGGTGAAATACAGAATTGTTAGAATACTTTATTGATCAATGAATCCATTGAGGACGTTTAAATCAATTTGTTACAAATAAATAACAAAAAAAATGTAGTACCAATATACATGAAATAATAATTATTTTTTATTGTACAAATTTAACCAAAATGTATATACTAGCACTGTTACATGTACACTTTTATTGTAAATTGTAAATTGCAGCGTAATGAAAAAGACTTAGGTCACAATCCTCTTTTTAAAAAATACTTGTTTGCAAGACATGTCGACAATATCATAGGCTAACCTGATCAACTGAAAATACCTGGTTCATTTTATTTAACGCTTCTTGTAGGCTCGAATTTGTTTGAAACTTGTAGTTCAAGCAAAGTACAAGAATCACGTGAAATTAAAATGCAGAGTAAAGGTGTTTTCTCTTCAAATCCGTCACTGAGTGAGTCCATGATGAATGTCCAGAGGCCGACACTGCCTCCCGTTAACAGCTTCCTACCCACCGTCTATGGCCAGTACGCCAACGTGGACAAACTGCAGGCTTCACAGAGAACTGGTCAATATGCCCAACCAAGTGTAAGTAACATTTATCAACATCTGGCCTTGACTTAAAGTTACGTATTCTCACTCCACCAGGTGCTACGGAATATTCACGGTTGAATCTGTTCAAATTCTTAAATACACAATTCTAGACCTACCAAATTCACAGTGCGAAAGCTATTACCGTTAATTCTCACGGTAGACAAGTCACACATAATGACATATACATAGAGACCCATCTGCACTTTTATATTGAAGGTAACATTTTAAAATAGCTTTTTTTTACTTGGGAGATAAAATTTTGCATACATCTGTAATCTGCGTGCTGAATAATTTCATTGAAGGTTCATTTGATGATAGCATAAAATGGATTTTATATTTGCATGGTGATTTCTGTTACTTTTGAGCCTGATTTATTAGAGTTATGTTAATGGTCATCACTTTGGGTGCTGTTTTCAACTGAAATGCATCATGATATATGAGTCGTACATTAAACAATCATACTTTCTAGAGACTAAAACCTTCATCTGGATCATGAGACACAATAAGCACAATAGTCAAGTTTCTAACCTAATATCCTAATATCCATATATAGTATGAACTTTTTCCTATTTTACCCTATTTTTTAAAAGATTTGGCCCTATGAAAAATTCAAATGCTATATATTTTGGTCAAAAGCCATTTGAAGGCCTGTAACCTGAATCGGGGACTGTTGATGACATTTTTCGCTGAGTTACCATAATCATTGACAGAGTTACTGTAATTGCTTTGGTCCTGTGAAATTTTGGCTTTATACTGATGTTAATGAACGTCACTGATTGTCCTGAGTTCTGTTAAAGTAGCTGAGTTTTGCTCTATAAGTTTTGATAAAAGATCACAAGTTTTGCAGTACTTACCAATATGTATAAAAATCTAAACAATTTATATTAGTTTTTTGTGTTTTTTTAATTGATTTCTATTATCTATTTTTATTTAAATTAATTATTATTGTTTTATTATTATCATTTTATTGTATTATTACTATTGCTATATTATTATATTGTTTTGTGTTATATATTTGTATTACCCAATATATGTTGGAAAAAC
>JAGTTF010004799.1:0-10137 GCA_019095985.1 Streblospio benedicti | reverse complement strand
GAAGAGAAAACACCTTTACTCTGCATTTTAATTTCACGTGATTCTTGTACTTTGCTTGAACTACAAGTTTCAAACAAATTCGAGCCTACAAGAAGCGTTAAATAAAATGAACCAGGTATTTTCAGTTGATCAGGTTAGCCAATGATATTGTCGACATGTCTTGCAAACAAGTATTTGCAATTGGGGGCCACGGAGAGAAGGGGGTATACCTCAACTCGGGTGCCCAAAGGGTCCCACCCGGGTACAGAGTAGACAATTTATTCTGCGGTAGAATTAACCTTAAATCATATGCAGATCCAGGGGGGGCGCATTTTCATAGGGTTTTTCATGAAATTCCGTAAGTGCGCCTTTTCCCGCCCCCCCGTCTTACCTGGATCACCCCTTTTCCGAAAAATCTACCTATTTTTTGCAGTGATATGACACCATTTTTTGTCTAGATCTTAAAATAATCTCCACTAAAAACCTCTGCGCTCTAGATCTAAGACTTAGCTCTAACAATATCAATATTTCACAATTGCTCATCGGCCTGTATTGATTTCAGTTTATTGCTTAGTACTATAACAATCATAATCAATCCTGGGTACTATATACGAAGTATAAGAAGTCAAACTTACCAAAGTATTGCGATAGTTTGTGTTAGAATATTTTTGGCGCCAAACGATAGTTCAAATTCAAATCAAATCGATTTGATTGGTCGTAAACAGAAAGAGATGACTAACACAAAAACCTGCAAACCGCGAAAACATTGTTTTAAAAAGAGGATTGTGACCTAAGTCTTTTCATTACGCTGCAATTTACAATTTACAATAAAGTGTACATGTAACAGTGCCAGTATATACATTTTGGTTAAATTTGTACAATAAAAAAATAATTATTATTTCATGTATATTGGTACTACATTTTTCTTATTTATTTGTAACAATTGATTTAAATGTCCTCAATGGATTCATTGATCAATAAAGTATTCTGTATTCTGTATTCACGCCATGGTAGGTTTTCAAGGCTTGATCACTCACACTGCCTTAAAGTCATAATTCATACCACTGCGTATATTCATACCACTGCGTATACTGCGTATATAGTCGTGAGATATGACGATGTATTCACGCTAACGTAACGTATATTCTGTACTATCGAAGCGAGAGTCATAACGTCCTCTTTATTTTCAGTGCGACGGATTTGTAACAACGGCTTGGTAGCGTGAGCAATTGACTAAAATGTGTGCAGGAGAGCTGACATATCTAGAGTGATTCGTAATAATCTATTTTTTTAAACTTTGTATTTGGAATTGGTTTCCAGCATACGGCCTGCCAGAAAGATCTACCTGAAAAAACTCACCTTCATTGACAGTGTCTATTTGCCCATACACAGTTATTGTGGTATCAATTTCATATGCTATCACTTTCACCTTATATCCTCCGGGGGGGGGCGGTCTCACACTATCGCGCTTAGTACGGACATTCCTTGAAACTTGGTGTCTTTTTTCAATATATTATGTATTTTAAAGAATTCAATGGATACCAATAGAAACCAGTGTTAATACCATTTTGGCGAGACTTTCATTGTTTTCGCAACAACTTCTTCGGGCCGAATGAAAATCTCAGAGTCACATGACCACCATGGTGGCGGCAGTCATGTGACAGCAGTGTCGAGTACACGGGGGGCAAGTCGTAGCCGGTGTCACGGTTCTGCTCGGGTTGGCGCGTGCGGATTTCGATGGGCTCCCTCACTTTACTCCGGAACTCCTCATCCTCCCTTGCCGTGTACTCGACACTACTGTCACATGACTGCCGCCACCATGGTGGTCATGTGACCCTCTGAGATTTTCATTCGGCCCGAAGAAGTTGTTGCAAAAACAATGAAAGTCTCGCCAAAATGGTATTAACACTGGTTTCTATTGGTATCCATTAAATTCTTTAAATTTTGAATAAAGATGTTGTGTTATGGACAAAACTTTTTATTGTCCTTGTACTTTTGTCATACGTCAAGAACGTGACGTCAATACATAGTTTTCTGAATGTTCTAGATGTTTCTATAAAACAGTGTTCCAAAAACGACTTATTTATTTCTTTAAAATAAATACTAAATATAGTCAATTATCAAACAACACTCGAACAACAACATAATACAACATGGTGGCAGCTTAGCGGACTTGAAAAGAAGCCCAGCCAACAACAACAAGCAGAGTATTGCATGATTTTTTCTGACGAACTACAACGGTCATAAAAGTGTCCACGTGGCAACATGGCAGGCGAGGATGACGCTCCAGCAGCTGAAGGTCCAGAACAACCACAACAATCCAAGTACCGGTACAACAATCTATTCAATACGTTTATGCATCTGACAACATCAAACCCCGACACTGGATTGGGACAGCAACGACATGCCACAACAATACAAGAAGTTCAGAAGATACTGTGAACTCATGTTGTCGACACCGCATTTTCTAACAAAAAATGGCAGTGAAATTGTAAGTTACATTTTGTTATGGATGGGCCCTCAAGCTGTTGAAATTTTTGACAACTGGTCAAACATATCAGATGCTGAAAAGAATGACCCAAAACGCATATGGGATCTCTTTCAACAATATTTTGAACCCAAGGCTAATTTTAGATTGGCTAGATTTCAACTAAGAGACCTCAAACAGCAGTATCAAGAACCCATTGACAAATTTCTCATACGTCTACGTGCACAAGCAGTAAAATGCAATTTTGCAAACCCAAACAACACTGATGATAATATTCTAGATCAACTGATTAAAGGTACCGCATAGCCAAGTAAGAAAGAAGACCTTGACCCCGCAACACTAACTCTCGACAGGGCAGTAGAGATATCTAGAACATTTGAAGCAACAGAAACTCAATTACAACACTTTAACACTGAAACAAATGTGAGTGCCATAAAAAACACACTGGACAAAAGAAACAAGCGACACATCAAAACAAAAACAAACCCAAGGAACAATTCAACAACGACAAAGATAAAAAAATCAGGTTGTTTCAACTGTGGACGTTCACATGACAGGAAAGAAGACTGTCCGGCTCGTAAAAGTCAATGTCACAAATGTAAACGTTTAGGACACTGGGCATCAGTCTGTCTTAATCCCAACAACCCTCTTAAACAACAACCAAACAATCAGAAACAACAACAATCTAAAAAAATCAAGAAACTTCCATGCTATTGATCACAACAATCATGAATCTTCAAGTAACCAAGATCCAACATTTGAAACTCTCACTTTTGAAGTCATACGTGTCAATGTACATAGCAATCAAACAAAACAAAAAACAGAAGCAAAAGCAACAATACAAATTGAGGTAGCAGAAAACATTACTACAAATCTAAGAGGGAAAATTGACACTGGAGCTGAAGGGAAACATCCTACCAATGCGTATATACCAACAAATGCAGAAAATACAACCATTTCAAGCAAACATCAGGCATTCGAACGCCATACTTACTGATTACAATGGAGGAACAATCCATCACCATGGAATCATCACCTTCCCATGCACATTCAAGACATAAAACGTGATGAAGAATTTTACCTAGCAGACACTAATGGTCAAGTGCTGTTTGGTTTGAATACATGTGAACATCTCGGAATGGTCAAATTGCAATGTTCAGTAGAAACAACACCTCAGTGTATCAAAAACCTTGATGATCTCATCAAAATATATCCAGATCAATTTAAGGGTATAGGACATTTTCAGAAGCCTTATCACCTGACACTTGAAGACAATGCTCAGCCAGTCAAACATCCACCACAAAAGCACCAATACAATTACGCGAAAAGATTCAAGCAGAACTAAAGAGAATGATTGACCTTGATGTCATCAGACCTGTGAATGAACCAACAGATTGGGTTTCGTCAATAACCTATGTCATGAAAGAAGATGGTTCTTTACGCATATGCCTCGACTCGTGACCTCAACAAGGCACTTAAAAGAGGACAACACCATACTCCCACCATTGAAGAGCTATCACACACAAGTTTGCAGGTGCAACAGTATTTAGTAAACTGGATGCAAGATCGGGGTACTGGGCCGTACCTCTTGACCAAGAGAGCCAAGTACTGACAACATTTAATAGCCCCTTTGGAAGGTTCTGTTTCAAAAGACTACCTTTTGGTTTAAAAACAAGCCAGGATGTATTTCAACATGCCATGGATGAGATTCTACAAAGATCTACAAGGAGTTGTTTCAATTGCTGATGACATAACAGTATTTGGAAACACTGAGGCAGAACATGACAACAACATGAGTCAATTGATGAAAAAGAGCTCAGAAGACAGGCTTAGTTTTCAACCCCTGGAAAGTGCAAGCTCAAAGCATCAGAAGTGAAATTCTTTGGCAACATCTACAGCAAAGAAGGAGTAAAGCCTGACCCAAAGAAAGTTGAAGCTATTGTCAAACTGAAAAGAGCCCTCAAACAAGCAAGAACTTCAAACATTTCTCGGGATGATAACATATCTCTCAGCATACATTCCACGTCTTAGTGATCACACACATCACCTCAGACAGCTACTGCAGAAAGATGCAGAATTTCAATGGCACAACGAACAACAAGTAGCGTTTGATAACCTTAAACAACTCATCACCAATGCTAGTGCACTACAGTATTTTGATCCAACAAAACCATCAGTGGTACAAGTAGATGCCAGCTTGAATGCATTGGGAGCAGCTTTGATACAGGATGATAAAGTTATTGCTTTATGCAGCAAAAGCTTGACAGAAACAGAGACTTCGTTATGCAAACAATGAGCGAGAACTTTTAGCGTGTGTCTTTGGCGCAGAAAGATTTCACACTTATCTATGCGGCGCACCATTTGTTATTGAATCTGATCATCAGCCTTTGGAGATGATTATAAAGAAGAGCCTTGCTGCAGCCCCCGGCTCGTCTCCAACGCATGCTTCTTCGCTTACAACGATATGACTACTCCATCAAATATCGACCTGGAAAGAAATGATACTTGCAGATGGATTATCAAGGCTACCAACCTCGATTGAAAGTCCACAGATTCCTTTTAAACATCCAAGTTTGTTTTGTTCAGTTCACAAAGACATAAAGCCATACTGGTCATTTAGAGATGAACTGAGTCTGGAAAATGGCATGATTTTGAAAGGAGAGCAAATTATTATCCCAGCCAAGTTACAAAAAGATTACTTAGAGGCAATTCATAGTGGACATCAAGGCATCATACGATGTCAAGGAAGAGCTAGAAGCAGTGTATACTGGCCGGGAATCAACAAGGATATAGAAGAACTTGTTACAACCTGTCAAAAATGCCAAGAATATCAGGCCTCGCAGACTAAAGAAGCGCTAATGCCCATAGATTATCCACCAATACCATGGCACACAATAGGAACAGACCTATTTATGCACAATAATCAATGGTATTTAATAATAGCAGATTACCACTCAAAATATCCAGTAGTTGAGAAACTTTCATCACTATCAAGTAAAAATGTGACAGAAATTACAAACAAGGTATTTTGTATGATGGGATACCCCCACACCATCATTTCAGACAATGGCCCACAATTCATCGGACATGAATATAAAGAAATGACTAATGAAAACGGCATCATCCACCAGACAAGCTCACCACATCACCCCAAATCACATGGATTCATTGAAAGAATGATTAGGACAGTAAAATGCATATTCAATAAGACAAATAAACAACAGCCTTCACTACTAATCTACCGCACCACCCCAATTGGTCCGAAATTACCATCACCAGCTGAAATATTATTTGGTCGCAAAATTCAATGTAATTTACCAGTACACGTGAAGTCAAACACTACTGAGGAGCAGAGAATACAACAGGAGGCAAGTAGGAGCTATGGTGAAAATAGATATAACTTGCACAGCAAACCTCTCGATGAATTAGAAGTTGATGACAAAATCTACTACCAAGATGTGGCAAAACGAACATGGGCTCCAGGAACGATAGTAGGAAAAGGACCCGAACCACGATCCTACACCATCAGGTGCAAAGATTCCGGACGTTTCTTAGCACGCAATCGTGTGTTACTTCGACCCAGAGCTGAAGAGAACCAGATGCAGCCATGTCAGTGGAGCCAGCCAGTTCAAGATCTGGACCCTCCAGTACCATCGCAGATGTCAACACCACCAACCGTCACACCAATGGTGCCAGCAACCACTTCACCATCGGCACCCACTGAAAGCAGTCCAACACCAAACCCTCCAGTGACAACTCCGAGCAAGGACAATGCATACCGCACAAGATCTGGGAGAGTGTCACGACCTCCTCAGAGACTAATTGAACAGTAGAACTTTGTTTATAACTTAAAGTAGTATGTCACATAATTGTTAGATTGTTAAGACAATTGTTCTGCATTGTATTTACTTCATGGCCAACAAGGGGAATGTTGTGTTATGGACAAAACTTTTTATTGTCCTTGTACTTTTGTCATACGTCAAGAACGTGACGTCAATACATAGGGATCGGAATGTTCTAGATGTTTCTATAAAACAGTGTTCCAAAAACGACTTATTTATTTCTTTAAAATAAATACTAAATATAGTCAATTATCAAACAACACTCGAACAACAACATAATACAACAAAGAGAACCCGAATTGGCCAATAATAGGTAAGTACTACATAATAGACTTTTATACTCAACTAGAGGCTCTAGAGAGCCTGAATCGCTCACCTGCATCTATGTTCTATTTTTAACAGTTAACTGCTTTGTGCCCCCCTTTATCTTAAAAAACAGACAAATAGTATCAAGTTATATCAGTAACAGGTCTATGACCTATGAAGACTGAAATGGATGAAGTAAGAAATTCTTTACAGAATGCACAAATTGTCAACAGTGCTACAAGTAGCCCTCTTTAGTATCAAGACTTCTAACCAAATAATCCATGGCTTCTACATGACACGAAAAATATTTCAAAGTTACGTGACTATACTTGCAGAGTTAACAATGCTAAGATAAAACGACGGAAAAAGTTCACTTCTGGAATCAATGCGTGCTCTCTCGGTTCTTGTACGAGGCTCAGTTACGATCCCCACCGAAATATTACCTTCGGAGTTTGGATCAAATCTCTTGGAAGAAATTCAATCAAGCGCGAGTAAACGGAGGGAGTAAGGGTTTTCAATTTCAGGCAAGGGAACGTCTCAGGTAAACGTGAACGAGATCAGTACCAGCTCGCGAGGGAACGCTGCAGTCGGCATAGAATATATGGATGTGACACAGAATGATGGTGACCGGAGTTGATTACGGACAAGGATGATGGTGACAGCCAAGACGCGGCGAACGGTGTGCTCCATAATGAGTTGGAAGGAACCCATATGATAATTGAAGATCTCGCATGCACGCTGTTCCTTCCTGCGGAGGTCGACATGACCTGAACAGAGCTGAATTGTGGGATTTGCTTCTACAAATCATATCATGGTCTCTGGAAACACATCATAGATAGCCATAAACATCTGAGACCAAGGATAATTAGCACGGACTGTGGGGGCGTAACTCCATCAGCAAATGGTTTTAGCAGACATCGAGGAAGGAAGGGCTGCCCGACGAGCCTTTTAAAAGTGAAACAGAATATGGGGCTCTCAGGTGCCAGGAATCAGAATACAGGGCTCTCAGGTGCCAGGAATCAGAATACGGGGCTCTCAGGTGCCAGGAATCAGAATATGGAGCTCTCAGGTGCCAGGAGCCCATGAAACTATTCTCTTCGTACCGCAGCCGTTCACAGCATATTCGGGCAAAACACCCAGATCTCACAAATGAATTAAGGAGAGAGCACGACACGCTCCTCGGGAATAAAGACCGCCTGGCGGAAGGCGGTCTTCCGTGGGTTTCTGGGGAGTTGAGAATGATACTGCATAAGGCTCTCCCGAGGGATCGTCTGCACGACCTAAGCGTGGAACAGCTCCAAGTGATGATGGTCGAGGACCTGGAAGGCGATCTTGGTTCTTTTGCGCAAGTGAACGCACACTTAGTGCAGAAATGTGGCTTCGATAATCAAATTCTTTTGTATTTAGCTGTTCAACAATGAGAAAAAAATCGATAGACATCCACTCCAAGAGCAACAAGACACATATTCGCTGTCTGGAAGCATGGCAAGCAAAAGAAAAACCCAAAGGCAACTCAATTGGTGAAGCTGCGAGTAGTCATGCAAAAGGTAGTAGCTGAGAAAATGCAGAAGATTTTCCGAACAGCTTACTATATTGAAGTCAATTGTCGTTCATTCAGTGATTTTAGACAGTTATTTGAACTGCAGAACAACTGCTACCCTTGGAGATACATATGGTAATGACTACAAGTGCAAGGAATTCATCACAGCATTCAGTGATTTGTATCTGCAAGAGATTCGAGACTAATTAAAGATGGGAACTTCTTCAGTCTCTTATGTGATGGATCTACGGATTCATGCACCATTGATGAAGTATTTTTCGTCAAAGTCGTTGGTTACGCCAGCGTGGAAAAAAAAATTCTGGGTCTACAACCTTTGCCATCTGCAGATTGCAGTGGTGTAATATCTGCAGCTAAGAAAGCGTTGCAAGATGCTGGTCAGAAGATGATTGGAGTAAGAAGGTCATCGCCGTGGAGACGGATGGAGCCAGAACACTGGTGCTAGAAATGGGGTTGTGGCCAAACTTAGGGAAGAGAGACCTTGGCTGGTGGCATGTGGTGCGTAGATCATCAATTAGAACTTGCTCTTCTTGACTGTCTGAACAGTGACAAACAATTAAGCGATGTGAAAGAACTTTTACAGGGTACGTAGATATTTCAGACGTCACCATTGTTTGCCTAGAATTCTTTGAACACGGGGTTGGCAAGTGTTGCAAAATATTTTGATGTACGTTTGAATTATCCATTTATGTAAGTGAATCTATGCTATAATTCCTGCATACTTTAAGTAAATTTAACAAATCACATGTCTGAGATTAAATTCAATCCACTTAATTTAGTCTGCGTTTTGGTGTTATTGGAATCAGTATAGCTTCCAGTTCTGTAATATATGTGGTAGATCTAGGTGTGGTCTACCCCGGGATTAATTTTCAAAACTTTTTTCTCAGAACTGAAGCTGCCATGAACACCAATCAACAAATAACAAAATCAAAAATATTGGCGGGCTAGAAAATGCAGTAAAATGCCAAATAATACAGATGATGGGAGGAAATGTACTTCACTTGCACGTGCCGAGGTGCAAAAGACGGTCCAGTAACAAAACAGCAGACAACCAACCTGCAATTAAAGTTGAACCTCTTGAATTCGAAGAAACAGTAGACAACCAACACAATTGTTTGTTTTCCTCGAATTCAAACTATTATTATATTGTGAAAAACAAAATGTATGATTTAAAAAATTAATTAATTTTATTTGTTAGGCACAAATTTTTTAATATAATCGCTGTATTGAAATATTAAATTATAGGTAGATATTATTAATAAAAAAAAATGATGCATATTTCATTTTCATTTGCAGATTTCCAACGTACTATCAACTGCGAAAAACAAAAAAAAAGAAAATCAAAACATGCGATGGATTGAAACAAAAGCAAGTATTCTAAAAGCAGACGCTCTGATTAAAGGAAGAGATGATGAATCAACTGTGTTTGATCAATTTCTAACAGCATTAGAACTGCAAACTTCAAGTATATTTACAGACGCTGCATATAAAATCAGCGAAAGACGGCAAAAGGTTTTGAGAGCACCAGAGAGGGTTGCCGATGACTATGATATGAAAACCCCGAAAGATTATATTTCAAAAGTTATCAAGATTACTAGTAAAAAAATATGTCTTTCAAATTTTGATTCCAGTCACTCCGTTTTGCTGTGAGATGCAGTATGTGCAAGACTCCATTGTTTAATGCCCGCAGGTGTGGTGAGCAGTGACAAAAATTGGCACTGGCCCATCGGCCCGAGGCCAGTACAACCTTGGAAAGGCCAGTAACTTTCCTCAAACATTGGCCCGGCTGGCAAACATAAAGTTTAGTCTTATTTTGATCATATTTGTGGTATTTTAATTGAGAAAATTCATCTGCACCATGTAATCTTATATATAAAAAATATTGCAGCATTTAGCATTCGATTTTATATTCAGCAGTTTTTGGTTTGGCAAACATTTTTAATGGTTATATTCTTCTCTATCTC
>JAGTTF010004783.1:0-10937 GCA_019095985.1 Streblospio benedicti | reverse complement strand
CCATGCTTGATAGAGGATAGATCCATTAAACCCAGGCGCCAAACGTAAGGTCATGTACGAAGAACGTAAGAAACGTACGTTGTTCGTACGTTGTATACCTGGAAACTTACATTGTGGTCACTCAGATATATGTATTTCAACAGGAGACAGGCTATATGAATGATGAAAGTGTAAATTAGCGATTTTTAACCTATTTTTGGTGCTCTTTTCAGGTTAAAAATGTAATGACACAATTGCTACACTGCTTGACTATGTGTACACAAAGTTTGACCAGGATATTTATGTTTATTTACAGAAAAAAAATGGTCTAAACGTGCACCAAATGTCTGCCCCGTGTTCGGTTATTGTATGATTGATTGATATTATGCCTGGAACGAATTGCACTTACCTCCAGCAGCAGTTCCAACTGTTGTACAGCACGGAGCACCTGATGCTGTGCTGACGTAGTTGTTACATCACAGGAGACAGTGGCACTGGCCAGTCCAGTGGTAACTGGCCTCCAGTGAGGCCACAGATCAATGACAACTGTATTCAATCTCACAGTACTCACGACATGGTCACATTATCTGGGACGTACACCATCATATCTATACCGTGTGTGAACAGCCATCACACTCAACACTCTACCCACTGCACAGCAATATGCGGATAGTCTACTAGACAACAAAACCAACCTACGTTAACAGCAACATGCATCAGAGGATAGTCTACTAGACAACAAAACCATCCTACGTTAACAGCAATATGCATCAGGGGATAGCCTGCTGGACGACAAAACCACCCTATTTTAAGCAGACTTATACTCGGGAATATCATGCATTCCAGTGATAGATCGGCGGTCTTATTTAAAATCGTCCTGCGACGAGGATGGGATTCGAACCCACGCGTGCAGAGCACAATGGATTAGCAGTCCATCGCCTTAACCACTCGGCCACCTCGTCTATGTCGGGCTGGGCGCGAGGGCTACAGCAGGAAGCTGCCATTTAGGGCATTCTAGTACCTGGATCCACTTCCAGACGGTCTGGAGCGTCATTTTTAGCCATATTCACGTGCCTGTTACACTCACACGCTTCTCTGCATGGTCACCTTGCAAAATTCGTGCCTTGGCTCCGTGGCGCAATGGATAGCGCGTCGGACTTCTAGTTAGTTGAAGGTATTCGGAGGCTGTGGGTTCGAGTCCCACCGGAGTCGGTGAATTCTTTGAAAAATGTATGACTGGGCACGTGACTCTACTAATCCAGATGATAAAAATAAGAATAATCTACCCGTGCGCATCTTACTCTGAGTACATTCAAAACATACGTCAGTTATGCTTCACCACACAACATAGCCATTTTACAGAATGCTTCCAATGGAATACATGCAAATATCATCCATGGTGCAGAGGGCGGATGGGTTGTTTGTTTGTGGGGGGGGGGGGGGGGGGGGGGGGGGATTGCTAGTATACACTTAAGTTAGTACACTAGACATAATTATGCTATGTACTGCTGTCAGTGACAAAACAATACACATTTGACTCCCAAACATATACTTTCTATTTACTTCCCTTATAAGGATTAGTAGACGGCTAATCCCTGCTTCATCTGGATATGGACTTTGATAATCTGCACTGCTGGCTCCTACGGTGATGACTGTTTCACGTAAAAGCGTTAAGCACACCTGCATATGCTTCTGGGCATGTGTATTCATGTCACCCAGCTTTGATGCTGAATGGGGGATAACAGACAACACCCTGTAGTAGTAGACACTCCCACAATTGTCCCCAAACCATAAGGTATTAAATTATATTTTAAAATATACGTAAATACAGTGCAATCCATGTAACTCGGAAAAATGCCCCCTTTGAAAACGTTGTCCAGGCATCGGTGGTTCAGTGGTAGAATGCTCGCCTGCCACGCGGGCGGCCCGGGTTCGATTCCCGGCCGATGCAGTTTTGTACTGTGTGAATAGCATCTTGACTAGATGCACAAAAACTTTGAGGATGCAGTCTACAGCCCTTGTGTGTGTAAGGTCGTTGTACACGCCACTGCATTTCATCAGGGCAAAACTGTCATGCGTCAGCCGGGAGTCGAACCCGGATCGACTGCTTGGAAGGCAACCATGCTAACCGTTACACCACTAACGCTGAACACACATCAAGGGAGGTCCAAACCCCTCAGCAACTCGCATCAAAACCGGCAGTTATGGCTTTGAAACCCCAATTTAATCAATTTCATGGATCTATAACAGTGACCACACATTTGGGAAGGTCCATAACCACAAAACTCACAGAAAAACCAAGAAAAACAGATATGAAAACCCCAATCCAATCAATTCTGTGGATCTACAATGCTGAACACACATTTCAGGAGGTCCAAAAACCCCAAACTCGCATCAAAACCAAGAAAAACAGCTGGGAAATCATCAATCACCAATAAATTTAATGGACCTATGGATCTTCAGACGACCTGCATGAAATCCTGCCACGAATAACAACGTAAGGTCGAACCTTTTAAATCACCAATACATTTAATGGACCTATGGGTCTTCAGACGATCTACATGAAATCCTGCCACGAATAACGTAAGAACGTATCTTTTAAGTTACGTTTAACGTGTCTGATCCATGCTTGCTAGAGAATAGATCCATTAAACACAGGCGCCAAACGTAAGGCCATGTACGAAGAACGTAAGAACGTATCTTTTAAGTTACGTTTAACGTGTCTGATCCATGCTTGATAGAGGATAGATCCATTAAACCCAGGCGCCAAACGTAAGGTCATGTACGAAGAACGTAAGAAACGTACGTTTTCGTACGTTGTATACCTGGAAACTTACATTGTGGTCACTCAGATATATGTATTTCAACAGGAGACAGGCTATATGAATGATGAAAGTGTAAATTAGCGATTTTTAACCTATTTTTTTTGTGCTCTTTTCAGGTTAAAAATGTAATGACACAATTGCTACACTGCTTGACTATGTGTACACAAAAGTTTGACCAGGATATTTATGTTTATTTACAGAAAAAATGGTCTAAACGTGCACCAAATGTCTGCCCCGTGTTCGGTTATTGTATGATTGATTGATATTATGCCTGGAACGAATTGCACTTACCTCCAGCAGCAGTTCCAACTGTTGTACAGCACGGAGCACCTGATGCTGTGCTGACGTAGTTGTTACATCACAGGAGACAGTGGCACTGGCCAGTCCAGTGGTAACTGGCCTCCAGTGAGGCCACAGATCAATGACAACTGTATTCAATCTCACAGTACTCACGACATGGTCACATTATCTGGGACGTACACCATCATATCTATACCGTGTGTGAACAGCCATCACACTCAACACTCTACCCACTGCACAGCAATATGCGGATAGTCTACTAGACAACAAAACCAACCTACGTTAACAGCAACATGCATCAGAGGATAGTCTACTAGACAACAAAACCATCCTACGTTAACAGCAATATGCATCAGGGGATAGCCTGCTGGACGACAAAACCACCCTATTTTAAGCAGACTTATACTCGGGAATATCATGCATTCCAGTGATAGATCGGCGGTCTTATTTAAAATCGTCCTGCGACGAGGATGGGATTCGAACCCACGCGTGCAGAGCACAATGGATTAGCAGTCCATCGCCTTAACCACTCGGCCACCTCGTCTATGTCGGGCTGGGCGCGAGGGCTACAGCAGGAAGCTGCCATTTAGGGCATTCTAGTACCTGGATCCACTTCCAGACGGTCTGGAGCGTCATTTTTTTAGCCATATTCACGTGCCTGTTACACTCACACGCTTGTCTGCATGGTCACCTTGCAAAATTCGTGCCTTGGCTCCGTGGCGCAATGGATAGCGCGTCGGACTTCTAGTTAGTTGAAGGTATTCGGAGGCTGTGGGTTCGAGTCCCACCGGAGTCGGTGAATTTCTTTGAAAAATGTATGACTGGGCACGTGACTCTACTAATCCAGATGATAAAAATAAGAATAATCTACCCGTGCGCATCTTACTCTGAGTACATTCAAAACATACGTCAGTTATGCTTCACCACACAACATAGCCATTTTACAGAATGCTTCCAATGGAATACATGCAAATATCATCCATGGTGCAGAGGGCGGATGGGTTGTTTGTTTGTGTGGTGTGGGGGGTGGGGGGGGAATTGCTAGTATACACTTAAGTTAGTACACTAGACATAATTATGCTATGTACTGCTGTCAGTGACAAAACAATACACATTTGACTCAACATATACTTTCTATTTACTTCCCTTATAAGGATTAGTAGACGGCTAATCCCTGCTTCATCTGGATATGGACTTTGATAATCTGCACTGCTGGCTCCTACGGTGATGACTGTTTCACGTAAAAGCGTTAAACACACCTGCATATGCTTCTGGGCATGTGTATTCATGTCACCCAGCTTTGATGCTGAATGGGGGATAACAGACAATACACCCTGTAGTAGTAGACACTCCCACAATTGTCCCCAAACCATAAGGTATTAAATTATATTTTAAAATATACGTAAATACAGTGCAATCCATGTAACTCGGAAAAATGCCCCCTTTGAAAACGTTGTCCAGGCATCGGTGGTTCAGTGGTAGAATGCTCGCCTGCCACGCGGGCGGCCCGGGTTCGATTCCCGGCCGATGCAGTTTTGTACTGTGTGAATAGCATCTTGACTAGATGCACAAAAAACTTTGAGGATGCAGTCTACAGCCCTTGTGTGTGTAAGGTCGTTGTACACGCCACTGCATTTCATCAGGGCAAAACTGTCATGCGTCAGCCGGGAGTCGAACCCGGATCGACTGCTTGGAAGGCAACCATGCTAACCGTTACACCACTAACGCTGAACACACATCAAGGGAGGTCCAAACCCCTCAGCAACTCGCATCAAAACCGGCAGTTATGGCTTTGAAACCCCAATTTAATCAATTTCATGGATCTATAACAGTGACCACACATTTGGGAAGGTCCATAACCACAAAACTCACAGAAAAACCAAGAAAAACAGATATGAAAACCCCAATCCAATCAATTCTGTGGATCTACAATGCTGAACACACATTTCAGGAGGTCCAAAAACCCCAAACTCGCATCAAAACCAAGAAAAACAGCTGGGAAATCATCAATCACCAATAAATTTAATGGACCTATGGATCTTCAGACGACCTGCATGAAATCCTGCCACGAATAACAACGTAAGGTCGAACCTTTTAAATCACCAATACATTTAATGGACCTATGGGTCTTCAGACGATCTACATGAAATCCTGCCACGAATAACGTAAGAACGTATCTTTTAAGTTACGTTTAACGTGTCTGATCCATGCTTGCTAGAGAATAGATCCATTAAACACAGGCGCCAAACGTAAGGCCATGTACGAAGAACGTAAGAACGTATCTTTTTAAGTTACGTTTAACGTGTCTGATCCATGCTTGATAGAGGATAGATCCATTAAACCCAGGCGCCAAACGTAAGGTCATGTACGAAGAACGTAAGAAACGTACGTTTTTCGTACGTTGTATACCTGGAAACTTACATTGTGGTCACTCAGATATATGTATTTCAACAGGAGACAGGCTATATGAATGATGAAAGTGTAAATTAGCGATTTTTAACCTATTTTTTGGTGCTCTTTTCAGGTTAAAAATGTAATGACACAATTGCTACACTGCTTGACTATGTGTACACAAAGTTTGACCAGGATATTTATGTTTATTTACAGAAAAAATGGTCTAAACGTGCACCAAATGTCTGCCCCGTGTTCGGTTATTGTATGATTGATTGATATTATGCCTGGAACGAATTGCACTTACCTCCAGCAGCAGTTCCAACTGTTGTACAGCACGGAGCACCTGATGCTGTGCTGACGTAGTTGTTACATCACAGGAGACAGTGGCACTGGCCAGTCCAGTGGTAACTGGCCTCCAGTGAGGCCACAGATCAATGACAACTGTATTCAATCTCACAGTACTCACGACATGGTCACATTATCTGGGACGTACACCATCATATCTATACCGTGTGTGAACAGCCATCACACTCAACACTCTACCCACTGCACAGCAATATGCGGATAGTCTACTAGACAACAAAACCAACCTACGTTAACAGCAACATGCATCAGAGGATAGTCTACTAGACAACAAAACCATCCTACGTTAACAGCAATATGCATCAGGGGATAGCCTGCTGGACGACAAAACCACCCTATTTTAAGCAGACTTATACTCGGGAATATCATGCATTCCAGTGATAGATCGGCGGTCTTATTTAAAATCGTCCTGCGACGAGGATGGGATTCGAACCCACGCGTGCAGAGCACAATGGATTAGCAGTCCATCGCCTTAACCACTCGGCCACCTCGTCTATGTCGGGCTGGGCGCGAGGGCTACAGCAGGAAGCTGCCATTTAGGGCATTCTAGTACCTGGATCCACTTCCAGACGGTCTGGAGCGTCATTTTTAGCCATATTCACGTGCCTGTTACACTCACACGCTTCTCTGCATGGTCACCTTGCAAAATTCGTGCCTTGGCTCCGTGGCGCAATGGATAGCGCGTCGGACTTCTAGTTAGTTGAAGGTATTCGGAGGCTGTGGGTTCGAGTCCCACCGGAGTCGGTGAATTCTTTTTGAAAATGTATGACTGGGCACGTGACTCTACTAATCCAGATGATAAAAATAAGAATAATCTACCCGTGCGCATCTTACTCTGAGTACATTCAAAACATACGTCAGTTATGCTTCACCCACAACATAGCCATTTTACAGAATGCTTCCAATGGAATACATGCAAATATCATCCATGGTGCAGAGGGCGGATGGGTTGTTTGTTTGTGGGGGGGGGGGGGGGGGGGGGGAATTGCTAGTATACACTTAAGTTAGTACACTAGACATAATTATGCTATGTACTGCTGTCAGTGACAAAACAATACACATTTGACTCCCAAACATATACTTTCTATTTACTTCCCTTATAAGGATTAGTAGACGGCTAATCCCTGCTTCATCTGGATATGGACTTTGATAATCTGCACTGCTGGCTCCTACGGTGATGACTGTTTCACGTAAAAGCGTTAAGCACACCTGCATATGCTTCTGGGCATGTGTATTCATGTCACCCAGCTTTGATGCTGAATGGGGGATAACAGACAATACACCCTGTAGTAGTAGACACTCCCACAATTGTCCCCAAACCATAAGGTATTAAATTATATTTAAAATATACATAAATACAGTGCAATCCATGTAACTCGGAAAAATGCCCCCTTTGAAAACGTTGTCCAGGCATCGGTGGTTCAGTGGTAGAATGCTCGCCTGCCACGCGGGCGGCCCGGGTTCGATTCCCGGCCGATGCAGTTTTGTACTGTGTGAATAGCATCTTGACTAGATGCACAAAAACTTTGACGATGCAGTCTACAGTCCTTGTGTGTGTAAGGTCGTTGTACACACCACTGCATTTCATCAGGGCAAAACTGTCATGCGTCAGCCGGGAGTCGAACCCGGATCGACTGCTTGGAAGGCAACCATGCTAACCGTTACACCACTAACGCTGAACACACATCAAGGGAGGTCCAAACCCCTCAGCAACTCGCATCAAAACCGGCAGTTATGGCTTTGAAACCCCAATTTAATCAATTTCATGGATCTATAACAGTGACCACACATTTGGGAAGGTCCATAACCACAAAACTCACAGAAAAACCAAGAAAAACAGATATGAAAACCCCAATCCAATCAATTCTGTGGATCTACAATGCTGAACACACATTTCAGGAGGTCCAAAAACCCCAAACTCGCATCAAAACCAAGAAAAACAGCTGGGAAATCATCAATCACCAATAAATTTAATGGACCTATGGATCTTCAGACGACCTGCATGAAATCCTGCCACGAATAACAACGTAAGGTCGAACCTTTTAAATCACCAATACATTTAATGGACCTATGGGTCTTCAGACGATCTACATGAAATCCTGCCACGAATAACGTAAGAACGTATCTTTTTAAGTTACGTTTAACGTGTCTGATCCATGCTTGCTAGAGAATAGATCCATTAAACACAGGCGCCAAACGTAAGGCCATGTACGAAGAACGTAAGAACGTATCTTTTAAGTTACGTTTAACGTGTCTGATCCATGCTTGATAGAGGATAGATCCATTAAACCCAGGCGCCAAACGTAAGGTCATGTACGAAGAACGTAAGAAACGTACGTTTTTCGTACGTTGTATACCTGGAAACTTACATTGTGGTCACTCAGATATATGTATTTCAACAGGAGACAGGCTATATGAATGATGAAAGTGTAAATTAGCGATTTTTAACCTATTTTTTGGTGCTCTTTTCAGGTTAAAAATGTAATGACACAATTGCTACACTGCTTGACTATGTGTACACAAAGTTTGACCAGGATATTTATGTTTATTTACAGAAAAAAATGGTCTAAACGTGCACCAAATGTCTGCCCCGTGTTCGGTTATTGTATGATTGATTGATATTATGCCTGGAACGAATTGCACTTACCTCCAGCAGCAGTTCCAACTGTTGTACAGCACGGAGCACCTGATGCTGTGCTGACGTAGTTGTTACATCACAGGAGACAGTGGCACTGGCCAGTCCAGTGGTAACTGGCCTCCAGTGAGGCCACAGATCAATGACAACTGTATTCAATCTCACAGTACTCACGACATGGTCACATTATCTGGGACGTACACCATCATATCTATACCGTGTGTGAACAGCCATCACACTCAACACTCTACCCACTGCACAGCAATATGCGGATAGTCTACTAGACAACAAAACCAACCTACGTTAACAGCAACATGCATCAGAGGATAGTCTACTAGACAACAAAACCATCCTACGTTAACAGCAATATGCATCAGGGGATAGCCTGCTGGACGACAAAACCACCCTATTTTAAGCAGACTTATACTCGGGAATATCATGCATTCCAGTGATAGATCGGCGGTCTTATTTAAAATCGTCCTGCGACGAGGATGGGATTCGAACCCACGCGTGCAGAGCACAATGGATTAGCAGTCCATCGCCTTAACCACTCGGCCACCTCGTCTATGTCGGGCTGGGCGCGAGGGCTACAGCAGGAAGCTGCCATTTAGGGCATTCTAGTACCTGGATCCACTTCCAGACGGTCTGGAGCGTCATTTTTAGCCATATTCACGTGCCTGTTACACTCACACGCTTGTCTGCATGGTCACCTTGCAAAATTCGTGCCTTGGCTCCGTGGCGCAATGGATAGCGCGTCGGACTTCTAGTTAGTTGAAGGTATTCGGAGGCTGTGGGTTCGAGTCCCATATGACTGGGCACGTGACTCTACTAATCCAGATGATAAAAATAAGAATAATCTACCCGTGCGCATCTTACTCTGAGTACATTCAAAACATACGTCAGTTATGCTTCACCACACAACATAGCCATTTTACAGAATGCTTCCAATGGAATACATGCAAATATCATCCATGGTGCAGAGGGCGGATGGGTTGTTTGTTTGTGGGGTGGGGGGGGGGGGGGGGGGAATTGCTAGTATACACTTAAGTTAGTACACTAGACATAATTATGCTATGTACTGCTGTCAGTGACAAAACAATACACATTTGACTCCCAAACATATACTTTCTATTTACTTCCCTTATAAGGATTAGTAGACGGCTAATCCCTGCTTCATCTGGATATGGACTTTGATAATCTGCACTGCTGGCTCCTACGGTGATGACTGTTTCACGTAAAAGCGTTAAGCACACCTGCATATGCTTCTGGGCATGTGTATTCATGTCACCCAGCTTTGATGCTGAATGGGGGATAACAGACAATACACCCTGTAGTAGTAGACACTCCCACAATTGTCCCCAAACCATAAGGTATTAAATTATATTTTAAAATATACGTAAATACAGTGCAATCCATGTAACTCGGAAAAATGCCCCCTTTGAAAACGTTGTCCAGGCATCGGTGGTTCAGTGGTAGAATGCTCGCCTGCCACGCGGGCGGCCCGGGTTCGATTCCCGGCCGATGCAGTTTTGTACTGTGTGAATAGCATCTTGACTAGATGCACAAAAAACTTTGAGGATGCAGTCTACAGCCCTTGTGTGTGTAAGGTCGTTGTACACGCCACTGCATTTCATCAGGGCAAAACTGTCATGCGTCAGCCGGGAGTCGAACCCGGATCGACTGCTTGGAAGGCAACCATGCTAACCGTTACACCACTAACGCTGAACACACATCAAGGGAGGTCCAAACCCCTCAGCAACTCGCATCAAAACCGGCAGTTATGGCTTTGAAACCCCAATTTAATCAATTTCATGGATCTATAACAGTGACCACACATTTGGGAAGGTCCATAACCACAAAACTCACAGAAAAACCAAGAAAAACAGATATGAAAACCCCAATCCAATCAATTCTGTGGATCTACAATGCTGAACACACATTTCAGGAGGTCCAAAAACCCCAAACTCGCATCAAAACCAAGAAAAACAGCTGGGAAATCATCAATCACCAATAAATTTAATGGACCTATGGATCTTCAGACGACCTGCATGAAATCCTGCCACGAATAACAACGTAAGGTCGAACCTTTTAAATCACCAATACATTTAATGGACCTATGGGTCTTCAGACGATCTACATGAAATCCTGCGATCCATTAAACACAGGCGCCAAACGTAAGGCCATGTACGAAGAACGTAAGAACGTATCTTTTAAGTTACGTTTAACGTGTCTGATCCATGCTTGATAGAGGATAGATCCATTAAAACCCAGGGCCAAACGTAAGGTCATGTACGAAGAACGTAAGAAACGTACGTTGCTCGTACGTTGTATACCTGGAAACTTACATTGTGGTCACTCAGATATATGTATTTCAACAGGAGACAGGCTATATGAATGATGAAAAGTGTAAATTAGCGATTTTTAACCTATTTTTTGGTGCT
>JAGTTF010004774.1:0-10000 GCA_019095985.1 Streblospio benedicti | reverse complement strand
CATCCGAAATAAAATTACTTATCCTAAAGCATTGAGTCCTTGTTGGTTGGCGGAGGGTAGCGGCAGAGCGCTGCATCAATGGACACCGTGGGGTTGGGTCGAAAAGCCTTGCGCGCGAGTAGGCAGACATACCACTCAAGGAGGAGAATCGTAGAATGGATAAAGTGCGAAAGGTCAAAGGCAGTATGCGATAACCAGTGTGAGTGGCGGTGCTGCCATAGGCCTTAACGTGTCCGGGCAGTCACGCTGCTTAAGTAAAAACAAAGGAGCTTGTCACGCAGGCGAAAAGTAGGCAAGAAGCTCACGGCGGCTGGCAAACAAAAGTTTCCACTAATGGACAAAAGAGATCGCCGCATCGCGGCATGCCATAGTCCGCGATCGCACTGGTTTATGTCAACAAAGCGCCACGTGATGGCGGGATACTGTAGAGGGCAAAGGTTAAATGGCAGGATGCTGGCTGGTGATAGGTGGGTGCACTGAAGCGCGGAGCTATTTTCGGCGGTCTTGTGACTGAGTACTACTTTTGATCACACTAGTTTAGGAGTTGAAGCTACGTACATGCTAGTGTGTGGTCTTTATTTCAGTTGTTGGCGATTTTTGGCGTTTAGTTACTACCTGTGGCAGTGATTCTTTTCTTACAGTTTAGTAGGATACGGTAGCTGACTGGAGTTCTCCTTTCCAGCAGGATATGGGCCTGTAGAAGCCACCATGGCTGATACAATCCCTCGCGAGCGACAAGGCGGTGTGGCAGCAATGTCGGCCGCCTTCGGAGTTGGTAGGGGATCAGGGGACGGGCACCAGCCCTCTGGTTTCCGGCTGAGGACGCGACAAGATCTGCAGGTGGCGGAGGAGGCGCCCCATGAGGATATGGAGCTGACAGCAGAGGAGCCGTTGCGCACAACGAGAGTTCCCACATTGCAGCAGAGGAGGGAGACAGGGGCTTGTCTGAACAAGTCAGTTCCCCAAAACCCTTGAACCCACGGAGAAAAGCGGAGGCTTCGGCAAGGGCCGATACTTGCGAAGGACGGACGAGGGCTACAGTGTTCGAGCAGTGAGTCAGAGGATTCCGACGCCAGAGGGAAGCGATCACCAAAAGCGCTAACGGGCATTCCCCGCTGCATCTGGTGATGCTAGGGGAATAAGAGGCGACGTGGCGCCATCGAGCAACGAGAGCCCAGTCCATGTAGGTCCAACGCTTTTTGCCGACCTGCACACAAAACTGTGTTGAACGCCGGCAAGTACTTTGCGAGAAACCAGCGGATTGCATTAAGTATTGTGTTGATGCTGTGACCAGCCTGCCCCAGCATACCTACGAGGTAGCAAGCAGAGCTGCTATGGACGCTATTGGATCAACCTGGAGTGGATGGGTCAGGGTCGCTGCGACAAACGTACACCTGATCGTGTTCCAAAGGATTGTTGGGGAGGGGTAGCAGCTGTGGTGCTGAAAAAGTGGCCACACTGGATTCCCCCAGGTTATGGCCGGAGGTGAAACCTGGCCTCGTCAGCCCCCCAGTGACCGGGTGACTTAAGGAAGGGTTTTAGGCCCTGTTCAACGCATATCTGGAAGCGGGAAATGCGTGTGTCCTTGTTCAAGGATGAGCCATGGGGAGGCTCTGGATCACACGAAAAGGCGCCAAGTATCGAACCCCAGGCACTTCGCAGCAAGGATGCAGGACTCTTGCACCGCGACTTCACGGATTGCAGCAAGTTTGACTCGGTGCTGGCATGCTTGCTCTCGCACTGATTCCTGCCGGAGCACGTGTGTGTGCTGAAGAACCTGGAAAAGGCGGAGCACTGGTGCCACTTTCACTTGAAAGCGGGGCAAATGCTTCTCCGGCCTATGTTGCAGGAGTGATGCCAGTGGAGTCACTTGGGCCCTGTGTCAAAGGGCCGTATCTGATGCGGTGGGAACATCTGATTGAAGACCACAGTGCGAGTAAAAGCGAGCAGGTCCAGCGCGATATTCAGAGATTGACAGCAGCGCCTCCGGTAAAACTAATAGAAAACAGTGATGCTCTGGGGTGGCAAGTGAAGCCGCATCTCCCTGGTTGTGGGGAGCCGGTGCCCGTGATAGCCGCCCGGTCATTATGCAGCATATGCAGAGTGTTTTCCGATGTCAACGCGACCATCGCCGCATGGCAGATGATGGAGAGCAAGTCAGACCGACTGATCGCCTTTTTCCTGCAATATGTACTCCTGCGCGCTGGTGCTGCGGGAACAACGCCACCCTCGGGTAGTGCGGCAGTGGGTGCCAGTTCCAGACATTTCCACCTAGGAGTTTGGCAGATGATAAATATTTACTATTTTTGGCCCTCCGCTGTTGGAAGTCGCTTCTAGAGGGACACGAAGCGGGATTCGCAGAGGTGGCGGTCCTGAGGAAGGAATTAGAGGGCGTGTCGGCGCGGAACTAACAGTAACGCCGCTAATACGCCTTCTGATCGAAGCATGACGCGGGCACCAGAAATAATACGGCCGTGGTCGGTGACAACGACGGAGCCACGTGTCCTTTAGTGTCGCGTAAAGCGGAAGTGACACGCCTTCGTCGAGCAGCTGGATCGGAGAAGCGACCCTGCTGCCAGGGAAAGTAGGGCGTTGAGATACGCCCAGGGAGAGATGTCGTGATGCAGCAGCAACCTGACAGCGGTGCCATGCCAGCCGGACAGGAGTAGTGAGTTAGGCGTAGTTTTGCCCCTCTGCCCCTATTGGTGCGACGACAGTGCAGACTGCGCAGTGACGACCACCGCCGCAATCGCTGATTAGCGACAGTGTCCTCAAGTGTCACCAGCCCGCCAACGCTCAGCAAGCCCGCACTGAGAACCCAGTCTGGGCTTCCCAAAGCAGCAGAGGAGTGTGAATCCTTTGACGAGGAAGAGACCCAAGCCGTTGCTCAGACACCACCAAGACCTCAGTCAGACGAAGTTCAATCCGCCCAGGAGTGACCACTTCTCTCCGAGTCCGCTGGCTGGTCGCCTGTCACCGCTGACCACCACTGGGTGGTACTGGGGACTAGGTCTAGTCGCTGGGTGCTCCCCCGTGGTGTGCAGACCCCTGAAAGATGGATCATCACGCCCAGTTAATCAGTTGAGGCCCGACGTAAAGTGGATCGCATAGCTGGTGTGAGAGCGTGAAGTCGATCTGACGCCACACCTTAGACCGGGCGTTGTTGCCACGAAGTTCAGTCCATTTCAGTGCCTAGTCTACTAAGGTTTCTAATTTGACTCCCTACACGGTCGCTTCTGTACCATTATGTTCCTGATTCCAATTGCTTGCTCCCGTGAGAGAGTCGGCACAGGCTGAAGTTGTGGGTGGTGAATGTGCCTGCCGTCCCTTCGTGGCAAAGTAAGTCCATAGCTCGAGGGGTGGAGCTGCCAAAGATCGCACTGTGTGAATGTGATAATGTGTTGAAGTTTAACGGCCGCCGCGAGCAGCAACCATGACAGAAGGGGAGCCGCCGCACGCCACTAGTGTGAATGTAGCGGACTTTGGGGAGAGAGAGGGCAGCGGGTGTTTGCATGTTTTGTTTGTATTTCAGGCTTACCTGGTGAGGCGCAACTTCCAGGGAGACGAAGTTCTTCGGGCGGACATCTCAGGACAGGAGAGATGGAGCCGCCCACTGGCAGACTTACTACCTGGCGAGCGGTCGCTGGGCCGCCTGTCGCTGACGCCCGGTAGCCAAGGTCACAAGACCATGAAGTAGGAACCCGCTTGACGAATCGGAAACCACCCAGGTGCTAGATACCGAATAAGGGTTGGGAGTTTGGCGCGAGTGTCTCACTCTAAAAGCGGAAAGTGTTCCACCCACATGGAATCTGGTGGAGCGTGTAACAAATGCTGTTGGGGGCCCTCCAGTGGTTCATTGTAGCATGACCGAGAGTATAAACAACCCCTGTAGTATAAGTTGCACTGACTAGGTTAATATCCCAGTTACACGCCTTGATAAGGCTTTGTTGTTGTCCTTACTATGGCCACTATTAGATTAGAACCAGTACTCTTTGTACTGGGATTAGTCGAATAGTGCAGTTCTCTCTTTAGACGCTGGTACAGCAGCAGCACATGTTGGCAACCTATTCCCCGAAGGAATAGGCCCCTCTTTTTTCTACTTGTTTCTTACCAAGTTTGTTTGGCCAGTGGCCTTCCCTCCCTTCACCCTCGTGGACTTGGTCTACCGTGAAGTTGAAGCAAAGGGGACGCCCGTAGCTCAGCGTGTCGCCACCGGTGCTAAGTCCTCCCCATGGAGGCTTCTCGTGAAACCTGGGCAATACACCCCATAATGCACTCAGGCCGACCGGGTGGCCCAGGTACGTGGTGCACGTGTAGTCTTAAGGAAACACAACGCAGGAGCAGTTTAGCCGAGGAACGCGCCTGCAGCGCAGCGCCGGGGGTGCCAGCCTGAAGGCCGCCGCATGCACCCTCCAGGTGAGTGTCACTGCTACGGGCGGTTGACACACACAGCCGGGTATCACTTTAGAGCCATAACCTGCTCACATGAACCACACGCACGCAGGACGGCCACTTCACCTGCACAACACAGATAAAATTTCCTGCTTAAATCTACAGCTTACCAGAACATCGCGCCATAGAATGAAAACTTGAACGGCACAGGCAAAATCTGTGCCTTTATATTAAAAAAACATCACCAGAACAGAACTGGGTAAGCACTTAAAACAACAGAGGGGAGCGCCATATGAAAATCCACCACGCACTTAATTCAACAGTTCTGCTTCTTGTCGAAGGCCCACAAAACGATCATGGCTAAATTCCTAATGGCATATTTACCGTGTTTGGGCACAAAAATGCCAAACATTCAGATGTCAAAAGCTTAAAGCCACTAAATCAATGTTCACCAACGCCTCAGAGCTCCCTCGAGTTAACTATGATAATTCTACACGGCATTCGAGACAAGACACCAATGCCATGACTCATCACATCGACGCAATTTGGTCACACTGGTGCGTCACCAAGATGTGCTTATCCAATAATTCAAAACATGGACAAATTAACAATTGTCCCCAGTGAACTCAACTACCTACTAGAGCTGTTAGCAGTATTGAACAGACTCCAACAACGAACAGAGCACATTCTACAATTCCACAACACCGTAGTTCACCTCCTGGCCTCAAATTTCTCGCAGAAGAACAACCTGCCGAGCCTATCCCGTAAAAAAAACACTCAACAAATGTGCATGCTATGTCCAAAATACGTCGCTACATAACTATCAACCCCTGCCCTTATTACCGAACTCTCGACGATCGCGGGAACATTCCCCCGACGGCACCCTAATTCATAACGGTACCGGTTCCGATTATTTCATCAACTCCACTTATCTTCAACTTGTACCACATGACTACCCAACCCATTCCCATACGTTTGATGGCGCCCCGCGTCCATTGCTGTGTGCATTGAGGTGCCAACTGAGGTTCTAGTTGAGTGGCTGACTCGCAGACTGGCATATAAATGCAATATTATCGGGCTGTGTTCATGAGAATTTTTGTTGGATTTATAGAATGGGGACGGTATTAAAGTTGAAGTTGGGGTAGTTTTGACGTGAGAACAATGCTGTAACTAGGACGCCGTCAGGTAGAATGATAGGCGTGTTTTGGCCGATAGGGCGAGCGTGGTGGCCGAGGCGGTTGTAAATGAGTGCGAAGATGGTATGAGGTTGGTGATTTTGGGCCAGTTTGTTGAGAGACGCCAAAGCTGATACAGCTGATGGAGCTGCTCTGTAATGAGGAGAGCTGTTATTCTTTTTAATGATGTTGCTTAATATGTACCAGGTTTACTATTGTATTTTGTTGTGGAAACTATTGTTTTGAAGATGTCCGTGGCGAGGGAGAGGCGGTATTGATCCCGGTACGTATTCTAGTTTTTTGTGTGTTGCTGTTCATTTTAAAAAAGTGACTGTCAGATTCGATACTGTTGTCTCCGCTATATGAGAGTGAACGCCATGTATCTGCCCCCGCGCTGTCACCAGCAATGCGCTGCCTGTAGCGGAGTTATATGTCCCGACTTGAGCTGCGCGATTGTCGCAGAGTACGGCTGCCCGCGCCCGCAGAGTCAGCCTTCATCAATTGTTCCTGCTGGTATCTTGGCGGCCTGTGGTTGTTTGACCTGTAGCTGTTGGTGTCCCGCTCTTTTTGGGTAAGGTGGTTGATTGATGGCTAGTAATGGGGGACTTGGTGGGGATTGCCAGGCTGTGCTCTACTGTTTCGCACAATTTGTCATGGGCGGGTTGTGGTAGCATGAGAAGCACTCGCTGGGAAATTCTCGTCCTTCGAGATTTGGATACATAAATTATCCAGCTATTCTGTCTTGGTCGCTGGGACATTGGGCATTCCCGCACTCAGCGTTATCTCGAGATTCAAATCGCAATAGCCCTGTGGCGCCTGTTGACGTTTGAGCGGGCTGCTCTGGTGGTAGGCGTAAGCGGCAAGAAAAGGCTTTGGCGAGATTGGCCATTGCTATGTCGTAGGTGGCTTTTAAGGCCGAGGCATGCATTGTAATGTACTTTGTATAGTCAAAAGCAGGACTGTAGGTAAAGGGGGTTAGACGCTGCGGGTCGCCCGCGGGCCACTGTAAATATGTGAAGGTGTCCTCTAGACTGGACGCCATGTTTTTTGAACGGGAGTCCTTGGGCGCCGTTGAAGGTAGGGAGTGCTTATTTTAGGCGCATCTTGTCGTGTAGGTGTTGGCCTTTCTGCCATTTTTCTATTAAATCTGCTAAGCGACCTGTGAGGGCGGATAAGCTGGATCAGCCGTGGTGTGCACTGGGAATGATTGATGCCAGATGGTGGCTCCTGGGTGGTGGTGGTGGGAGGCGTGTCGCCAGCTGGCTGGCTGTGTACTGGCGGGTGATCGGAGGCGATGTGAATCGCTGGTGCCCGCAAATGTTGGCGTGTATACGCCATCGTGACTGTGCCGTAAGATTGATGGGCCCAAGCCGAGGTTGGGGAGGAGGACGCGGGAGGGCCTCTGAGGTCTTGATAGAGTTGGACGTGGTGTGGTCTCGCCGCCTTAGTGTCTTTTCTGTTTTGTAGACCAGTTCTTTGGTGTATTGTTTAATTTTTGTCTGTTTGGTGGTCGTGAAGTGCACACAGGTCGGTGCGGCTAGAAGTCGTAGATGTGATGAATGGTCCTTTGGGAGCAGTTGCGGTGTCCAGGTCGGTGCGAAGTTGCTAGTCCGCCGGAGTGCACGCAGATGAGGTGGTATTGCACGGTGGTGTTTGTTGGCGAGAGAAGCGTGTTGTCCGTGGGCAAGTGGGCGGTGACAAGTGCTCGGTTGAGGAGACGCAATCTGCAACAGACTAATTTCCGTGAAAGGTAGATTCAATTCATGACGATCTCTACCATTGAAGTACTGAGAACAAGGCGATGAGTTGAGTTTGTAGTTTGTTTAGCAACTGGCTGTCAAGTGCTCGCTCCCCTGCTTATGAGCTCTAGCTAGACTTGTGGTGGTATCGCATGCTACAGGTGCACGGTGCCAACTAGTCTCTCAGCGTGAGCTGAGGGGTCGTTAACACTATGCACAATTCATTATTTGTTTACCACAATTCTAAAAAAGGACTACTGTGATGTAATCATAATTACCAGAACATAATACAATGTAGTCAGTTTAAAGACCTATAACCAACAGATATCATAGTCTAGATGTGCAATTACTTCATATTTGTAAATCTTACATGCTGTCAAACTACACATGTTATACTAATAATAAAGTACTCTGCCAGCTATAAGGGGAGCTAGATCTCCGACTCTGACAACTCTGTCAAAAACCAGCCAACATTTGGCATGGTGTCAATCCCTTCCATAATCCATGGCATATGAACTCTATCCCCAGGCTGGAAGCCTTCCAGGCATATCCCCCACATCACTGATAACACTGTCACTATCACTGGATCTAGATAAAGAACTAGATCTAGACGATCTAGTGTCACTACAAAAGCTGTTGCTGCTATCCATTATAAATAATAACAAAATGAAACAAGAGTAAAACAATATAAAACACTGATAAAAGCCAAGTCAAGTGCACAGCTGAAAACCACCTGTCAACAATATGATGTCACAAAAAACATCCTTCATGAAGGACAACAGGCAACTGTGCCAAACTAAACTAGCTTGTCTTGAAAATTAATTCCGTGAATGAACATTAAGCTTATAAACAAATAAATGTGTCTTTTTTTACTTTTATAATTTATAATGGTAAGTAATATGTCCTTGTAGAAACAACCAAAGAATAAAAAAGTTTAGTGTTGTATATATAAAAAGTTTACCCGGCGTTGCTCGGGTTGAAATAGATGAGATCCAGAACACATTAAATGCTCCTCCTTCCCCATCCTTTCTCCTGTCTCACATCCCTCGAACCAGTTCTCCTCTGTATACAGGTCTGACAGATTAAATACACCTCATTCACCGTCCTCCCATCATCATATGTCACAGCCATTTACACACTAAATGTAATAAATATGGCAATGATTGATCCATCTAATATCCCTTTCCCCAGCTACTGCTACCCACGGTAAACACGTGCACAGCAGATAAATGTCCCACTCATCTCTACCCTTCCTTTCACCGCCACCGCCACCCCCCTCATCTCCCCAACCCAATCTAAACTGGTCCATAATTAATGAACCCCTTCCTGCTTCTGCTCTGGTTGAAGCGGATGAGATCTGAATATATTAAATACCCATGTGAAGTACTTCCCATTCTTTCCCCAGTCAACATCCCTCACACCAGCTCTGGGAAAGATTAAATACATCTCCATCACCTTCCTTCCACAGTCATATGTGACAGCCATACACACACTGCATGCATGTGGCAATGCTTTTATCCCTCTAATAACGCTCCCTACAACTACTCCTACCCCCTGGTAAACACGTCCAGACCATTAAATGTGCATCTCAATCACCCTATTTCTCCTGCTGCTCGCGTTGAAATTGATGATATCTAGAACATATGAAATGCTCCTCCCTGCTTCAACACCAGCGATGTCCGCCCCCCACCACCCCCACCCCCGCCATATGGACACACACCATTTCTGCCAACACCCCTCCTCAAAACTGGTCCGGAGCAGATAAAATGCATCTCCATCAACATCACCACCCTCCCCAATTCCTCCTTGTATGACTGTACGTGTGACATGCAACGCAGACGTTTGACATAAGGGCTACAGATCTTAACGTGTAGCTTTAGCAAACATGGCCCTGTAAGCAACGTTTCTAAAAAATTCTTTTTTTCTTGTTTATTATCATTAAAAACCAATTTATTTGGTTTGAAATGTGACATTATAACGACCACCATGTTGTCCTGATTGTACATACATAATTTGGAGTATTACGCGTCTTGTGGTTAAAACGTCTTTTGTGATGCAAAAAATCGCCTCTTCCTTTATATATATATATAGATATTTGATTCGGTGTGAAGTGGGTGCCAAAGTGAAGGCATTTTCTTGCAATATTGATAATACCGGTGTGCTGGGGTTTTGCAATGGGGTTGACAGTGGTCACTGTTAGCACAGCAGCCTACTTGGAAGATCTAGATTCTAAGCGCCTAGGTAGCTGTGCGTGAACCAGTAGTCAGCACAGCCGTGTATGTGCATGTTTGGATGTTTTGCAGGCTACACGATCTCACAACAATCTTGCTGGCCCAGAATCAGACTTGAATGGCAAAATGACCTAATTCTACAGCTGGGGCGGATAGAACACCCATCCGCATGCCAACATCATTTCACATTTCCATAAAAATGTCACAGACGACCCTAAGGTTGTCCATTAGCTGGAAACAATACCTGGGAATGAAGGATTCAGTTGAGGTTGGGCTGAATCATCGTGATCAACACCAAGGCTGCTGTTGGCTGCTGCCTCAGAGTGTTAGCTGCTCAACAGTCTGTTATATTTGTTTCCCCTGCCCTCTGGAGAATGTTCCAGAGGGTGGGAGTTTGTATTGTTCCTATGCCGGTGAGAAACTCCTGGCCTAGAGGCGTGACCACCTGTGGTCATATCACTTC
>JAGTTF010004772.1:0-10344 GCA_019095985.1 Streblospio benedicti | reverse complement strand
CGTATCCTGTTACACACTTATAATTGAACATGAAGTTTAATGATAAACTATTCACAATTCCTATATGCACCAAGTCCAAAAGTATAAAGTGGTACAGTCAGCATCACTGTGATAAATCCTGACCAGGTCTACTGCGGTAATATGCCCGCGCAAACCTGTTGTCCGTTAAAAATGCTGAACAACCGGATCCAGCGGGGGGGCTTTGTTTTCTAGATCAACACGTTTTTAAATACTGTATTTACTAATTTTAGGGATGAATGCAAACATACACAACCAGATAATTCTAAAAACACACGGTAAGTAAGCTATGTTATTGTGCATCCATATTTATTCCGGTCTATATTGTAGATACCATGAACATGGACTTTGTAGGCTGTGTGAATGGGGAAGCCGTGAACCCCACGATGTGCTGTGTGCAGTGTGATTATTTTACGTTGAGAACACACGTGTCTGTGACAGCAAACTGTGTCAGGCTGCATCATAGGCAGATCCAGATCCAGAGCAAGGGACGCCCCCTTATAAATGATTCTTTTCATAGTGTTTTCATAGAATCCCGTAAGCCAATACGTCTTTCCTTAAGTGCGCCCCCATTTCCAAAACCTGGATCTGCCTTATGGTACTGAAGCTCTCTGGTACAACTGGCTTTCGTTTTGCCTTAAGCCTCACGAATCTATTCCTGGACATCTGATTTGAAGAAAAAATCATTGTTAATGGCGTCCAATACTTTTCCAGTTGGCTGGACGTATGTGTTTAGTGTTGTAATTGGTTAGGGGAGACGTTTTAAATATTGGGGCATATCACATAAAAGTTCTGTGTAAATAATGACGGGTGCGTGCTACTAGCCTAATGCTTTTTTTTTTTTTTTTTTTTTTTTTTTTTCAATTTCAACTATAGGCTTAATGCTTGGCACAATGGTTAAGCTGTAGTCTGACAATCACAATTTTCATTCCTGACTGTTGTGGAATAGGATGTGAGAAATATATTGTGGAGACATGATAAAAACCACACCCCAGTGTACTGTGCCATTTATCAATGTCACAGTCAAACTACATAAAGTTACCATGCCTGCAGCCAATCAGAGCAGCTCATTTGCATGCATGTGCGTAAAAATGAACTCATGTATTCCATCCCTTGAATATATAATCACTGAAGATTCCTCAGATCAATAGTAGCTGACTTTTTTAAAGCGTTTTTGACTAAATGGTCAGTCTAGCAACGAAATCGTGGCTGAAACTGAAAAATCATGTGTGATCCCTTGTAGGGTCTGCATGGTTGGTCGCGCAAAACTCATAACCACGATATCGTGTATAGTGACCGTGCATGGAATTCAGTGGTAGTTAATTCAGTATTTATGACAGGGTGTGGCTTTAAATATCATTGTCCAAAAAGTATATTCATGTCATGAAATAATACCAGTCCCTTGCATCTCTGTGAATAAATTGGTTAAATGAGCTGTCATCGTTTTTGTAAAAATTTCATGTTAAACCTGTAAGTGACGAGATTGATAAACATAAATTGCCAAAGTCTTCTGTCTCGCCGTAGTAAAGCCCCTGACCACAGTTTAGTGTGTCTCACCGAAACCTGTTCTTATGAATCTGTGAATTCGGAAAACGAGAATGTAAATTGTAACGTTAAGGAAAATGTCAGCAAAAAATATAACTTTAAAAATGTGCCATGTGAATTTACGAATAATAACGTATAGAATGATGCAATCACCGCTTTAATAGACCACCAATTAGATTTAAGAGTGTCACAAAACGAGGTTGATACTATTTACAATAACTTTTGTAAAATCATCCTTGATGACATGGAAAATCACTTGGAAGTGAAAGGTGCATCTAAAAATATAAGAAAACGGTTAAAACATTATAAACCCTACTGGAATGAGGAGCTTACAAATAAATGGCGTGTGATGAGAAACAAAGAAAAAATATATTTGAGGTCTAAGAAAATGCATTAACTTTATCTGAATTTCGAACCGCAAGAACACTCTTTTTCCCTCAATTTCATGTGATAAGAATTGATGACCCCCCCACACACACACTTACAGTTAACACTGTCATTGACAGTTAAATCAAATACTATTTGATAGATGTCCATATAAAAAGCAGTAAACTTTAGTACAGAATCTCTCAAAAATACGGGTAAATTTTCTGTGAATTGTTAGCCCCCCCTCAAAAAAAGTTGTGAATAAATTGATAGCCCCCCCTCCAAAGATTGTTACAAAAAGATCATGCCCCCGCCCTGAAATCCTCCTACCCCACCCTGTCATAAATACTGAATGGTCCCCTAGGGCGATAAGTCTGGAGAAAATCTACATAAAACTACACGTGTCATTTTAATGATATAACTATACTGTATACTGTAAATGAAGTACTTTTGGTGGTAAAGGGGGGGGGGGGGATCTGCCATGATAAAATAGACATTATAGGAAAGTTATAGTTTGGAAATGTTGAGATTTGTGTGTTTAAGTGAACATTTCCTTCTTATGAACTATGTGTAAAGCCTCCAAGAATTAACAGTGTCGTTGTTGCAGCTTCTTAAACATAAAATTGTGGGAATGAAAACTTAAAATGCAGCACCTGAACATCTGAGTCTTAATTATTTGATTCTTTTAGTGTACTCCTGAATCCATATTAGATGGCAGTCCTCTATACAAAGAGATCACCTGTCAAGGAGTTTGCATTGTGACTAGAAATCGTAATTGTGAAATTTTGCTGTTTAATATGATATTCAAACAGACTTTAATAAACACTATTCTGATAAAACAGTAAATTTTATTTAATATTTAATATCATGATCATGCATGTCCAATTTTGTTTTATTAGTTAGACAAGTAGCAAAATTAGAAGAAAATTAGATATAGCATTATATTACATATAATGTTATTTTTTTTAATTAGTGATAATTATAGAAAAAAAGGAATAAGTGCAACAAACAGTGGATAATCATAACAGGAGGAGAAATATTTAATCCAAACTACTATAATAAGTCAGTTTTGTGTTTAGTTTTAGCAAACATTAAAGTTGTGCAGAAGTGAATATAATATCACATTGAAAAACTGGACGCAATGGCAAACCACAGTGATGTGCAAATGAAGTCGACATCAATTGAGAAATCTTTCAGCAGAAGTGAGGGTCGAAAATCACACAAAGGAATACAGAGTGGTGAGAAACCATATGAGTGTAGTGAATGTGGCAAGTGTTTTAGTTCCAGAAGCCACTTGACCAGACACATGAGAATCCACACTGGGGAGAAAAACCATCAGTGTGCAATGTGTGAGAAATCATTCAGTCAAAGTGAACATCTTAAAATCCATATGAGAACTCACTCTGGTGAGAAACCTTATGAGTGTAGTCAATGTGGCAAGTGTTTTAGTGTCAAGGCAACTTGACCAGCCACATGAGAATCCACACTGGGGAGAAAGAATATCAATGTACATTGTGTGAGAAATCATTCAGCCAAAGTGAACATCTGAAAATCCATATGAGAACTCACTCTGGTGAGAAACCTTATGAGTGTAGCCAATGTGGCAAGTGTTTTAGTACCAAGGCAACTTGACCAGCCACATGAGAATCCACACTGGGGAGAAAGAATATCAATGTACAGTGTGTGAGAAATCATTCAGCCGTAAGGGAAATCTGAAAATCCCACATGAGAACTCACACCGGTGAAAACCTTATGAGTGCAGCCAATGTGGCAAGTGTTTTAGTGTCAGTAGCACCTTGACCAGCCACATGAGAATCCACACTGGGGAAAAGAATATAAATGTACAGGTGTGAGAAATCATTCAGCCAAAAAAAAATCTGAAAACCCACATGAGAACTCACACACGGGTCAGAAACCTTATGGTTGTGGAGTTTGTGATAAAAGTTTCTCTCACAGGTCTGCTGTTGTTACTCATATGCGCACTCACACGGGAGAGAAACCTTACAAGTGTGATCAGTGTGGGAAATGTTTTGCTCAAAGTTCTCATCTGAAGAGACACAAGCGCACACACACTGGTGAGAAGCCATTTTACTGCCATATTTGTCAGAAATCATTTACACTTGGAAGCAACTTGAAAAAGCACCATATGACTGTGCATGCCAAGAAGTGAGCGGTTATTACACATTGAACATCTCTTTTGTAATGGTTTTAGGGTATTTTGGGCAGGTGTTGACAAATTCCTGATATTTTACACTAGCTTGTTTCAAAAGTTACCTGCCCAGCGTGATTTTGTTGCAGTCTAATTTTTGTCTGCACCAGATTTTAGGTTTTCTGCTTGTACTTTAGGCTGGATTCTAGAATTCACTACCAAAAGTAGTCCGGCAATATTACATAGTTGACAGACACTTTCCTCACAGATCTGAACGTCTGATGTTGCATCAAGTTAGAAATAAACAGTTTTTAGTTTTCACAACACAGAAATGTTAATGGGAATAATTCATTTAAGCCAAATTAACCAGTGTATCAGCCATTCTATTATATACAATGGTTTATAGAAAAACGCGACCGTGCACATTTAACCTGCCGTGTTGTTGGGTCGTGTCAGTAGACTACGCTAGATCTGAGTGCATTATGAATAAATAGTGCATAAGAATAACGATCCACACAATTCTACTTTTCTATTTAAACTTCAATAAAATGTCACATTTTGATCTATGTTCATAACAACACATGTCACAACCTGTCGACCCTTCCCATTATTGCCACACAAATACAATGGATGAATACTGCCTGTGATATCCATCCTATGATAAATAGTGCTGACCGAATCACTCCCTAAAGCCTCAGCACTTAACTGATGTATGAATATACTAGTATGTGGTAGTGAATTCTATAATTGTTCCGTACTTTATTATATAGATAAAAATCGTGGTTTGTACTTTATTATAAAAATACTTTTTTTTTACTTGGAGAAACTAAATGTACAATATGTAAAGTCTGTAGACTTCTGAACCAATTGATTAAAAAAAAAGACTGCCAAAGGAAATATGTAAATAACTAACTGTATCTATATTATGTAACTTTGTAGACTTTTGTGTTTATCTTCCATTATTTGGAATAAATTTAGTATATAATATACTAAATGTATCTATATTATGTAACTTTTTTAGACAATTTTGTATATCTTCTTTTATTTGAAATAAATTTAGTACAAATCTGACTCAATTTTATGTGTGTTTTTTCATTTTTTCCTTTTTTCAATACAGATCAATAAAGGATAATCTTTGCTGTTGGATGTTGTCGTAGAATGAAACACTCTAGAAATTATGCCAATGTGGTTTCCCAAAGTTTGCTTGTGGATTCAATTATATTCTCTCTGTGTGGTACCGTGCCTATGCCAAGCAGACTGATAATTCACTTTTACCTTCCATCTGAGGGTTTTTGCTTGCTGGTTACAAACTTTAAAATAAGTCCACATCTCTAGATACAGTTGAACCTCTCTAGTGAGACCACCTGAAGGACCAGACGTGGTCACAATAGAGAGGTGGTCTTCTTATGGAGGTTCTATCCCAGATTTCTTCTGTCTAAAAAACAATTAAAATGTCTTTTTTTACTTATCTTGTATTTGGGAAAAAATAAATAGCTATTAAAACGTCTTATTTTGCTTGAAGTTGTCTTTAAAGATCCTAATTTCATTTTTCATAGTTTTTTTGTGTTTCTTTCTTATTTTTACGCACATTTATATTACCTTTGATAGACACCCTCATGAGACAACATGTATCCACTTTTGTTGCATGGTTCAATGTTAGTAAAAGGTTTGATTTTTTCTGTCTGGATGTCTTGAATAAGTCTTTAAAAAACGTCTTATATGTGATCCCTAAAAAGCTCTAGACAGTTATAGTGTCAACAGAGAAGTGTTCTCAGTTTGAGGTTGTACTGTAATCTCATTATGAATGTCAAATCAGCGCCCTCTCTGTAGTCCTTGTCCCCTTATCTTGTCTCTGACATTATACGGTTGTTGCAGAGTAATGCATTTATACATGTAAACGTCTGCTTCTTCTTGGTCTTTCTCTAAACCAAGGTCATTACTACATTTGTCACACCAGGTCATTGGCATCCTTGTCACACTATATCTTTCTCAACTCCCTGGTGAGCATACAGCACATCCCCCAACCATAGCGCAGACGTGCTTATCGATCAACAGTAGCGTTCACTCGCCTGACCTCTACCTATTTAACATGTAGGTACTATGGAGCAGTATCCAACTGTTTACAAATGACTTTGCTCAACACCCACCACCATCCCGGACTTGTAATCCACTGGGAATCAATCTCACCACCCTTCGAGTCTCGCTCCCTATCCACACCCAACAGAAGCACATAGCAATTTTCAGAAAAGGGGTGAATCATTCGCCCCAAAATCCACTCAGCTTTATTGTCCATAATTCACCAGCACTTTGTGCTTCTGTGGCCGAGTGGACAGGGGGTTGGACTCAGAATGATTCGATTCCCGGTTGGGTCTTGTGGTGGGTGTTGAGCAAACTCGTTCCTCAACAATAGCGTACTGCTACATGGTACCTACACTACTAAATAGGTACACGTCGGGTGATTGAACTCTGACATGAGTGAAGGCACGCTAATTTGCATAGTCTATTAATGTGTGCTGACTAGTTAAGTTTGCGTTCTTGTACTATGGTGTTGCAGTAATCTGTATACTACCCAGGGAGTTAAGAAATGTAGTGTTAAACGGATGCCAATGACATGTGGTGAATATAGAGCTAAACCTGTATGGCGAGAACATAAAAAGTAGGCTAATAGGATTACATTTTATAGTCATATTGAAGGAACAAAAATCTGGATGTAACAGAAATGGCTGATTTTCTGATAACAAATGCTATAATATCATAGTCAAATTAGAAACATGTATTTTCGTGAACGTAGAGAAAATCTTGCGTAGATTCATCTCATCCTGCATCGCGAGAGCATAAAAAACTAGACAAATGAGATTACACTTTATCGTCATAATGGAGGAACAAAATCTGAACATACACACAGAAATGCTGGAGGGGAGAGGGTTTGGAAGTTCCATAGTCGCCCTATACAGCATGTGCCACTGACAGGGGTCACTTTTCCCACCAATGAAATTGTGCTCGAACTGAGGTCCTCATTCCAGCCTCTCACTTAGTGGCAGGTGAGAAATGAAAACCTCCAGCTTTCCCTTATTGTGTCCACATCATGAAACTTGTGCATCTTTGATCCTTGGTCATTGAGCAAAATAAATATCACGCTGAAATCGAGAAAATCCGTTGCATGAAGAGAAAACGCTGCTTGGTCGTAAAGGTGTACCGACGATATGGAGGGGGAAATTGTGACCAGACTTCAGTGGTGTTAAGTTTGTCGGTCATAAAAGTGGCATTGAATATCATGTTTATACATAAATAAACCATTTGGTGAATAGAAGTGACGTTAGCAGAGCAGATAAAAAGTGTGATAAGTTTGGGTTATGGACGGGTGTTTACATATAGTAAAATGAATGAAAATACTAGGTAATCCCGGGAAATCAACAAATATGCAGTTGCATCGAAATCATCCCCTTTCAAACCAATTGTAAATAATCAAAGAATAATATGCGATTGATTTGAAGAAATCCAACAATCATAAGTTTGTCTAGTATTACTTGAAAGTCGGAGATGTGTGAAAATGTTTACACATGTGTTTTATTTCATTCACCGGGAAATTTTGACGGAAATGCCAACAATAAGTTGTTAATAACTTAGTTAATTATCATGGGAATCGAATAATATTAAGTCACCTGCTGTAAAACAAGTGTAGGAAACCATATCTGAAGGTAAAAGATTAATTCTGCATGCATAGCTGTTATTAAATCCCCTCTAAATCTGGTGAAAAATCTCTGTCATGGCCGAAACCGTTTGTTGACAATTTTTACAAGAGATTTAGAGAAGCTTTTCAGGTGCTGTTTTCCTACAAGTGGTGACTTAAATTTATAAATAACAGATTATGATTAACAAAGTTATTCACGCATTTTTGTCGCCGTGTTTTACTATATACTGTATAGAAAAATCATGCCCAATAAACAACTTTATGCCCCTTGACCTCTGACCTCGTGACGTCACGCGCAATTTACGAAATCACTTATTATATTCATGTACATGTAGATAATGGCCTTTTTCTTGCATATAAGATACCGGGAAAGGAATGGCCTTATAATGAGGTCTCATTACTTATGAAGGGGATGGTCGAATTTGAGATTTACCCACACCCCTTACATTTTGTGCTTTTTCTCCATCCCCCACGCCCTTTCATTTCAGAATGAATGCAGCATATCACTTAATATTTAAACTTGAAAAAAAAAATACTACATGAAAAATACAAACTATATCACAACTTTAATGTCCACATACAAATGTCTCATCAGTACAACTATTTGCTTTTAACCAGTTGTATATCGTGTCATAGGGATTCCTTCATCAAATTCATTACTGTTCCTATGCCGACCATGGAATATTTCATGCAACGGTCCCCAGATCCTGCTTCACCATCACATTCACATCACATTCTGTTCATTTAACCTTTGCTAGCGCTATACAAATTGACAATAGAATCGTGTTATTAGCCAGATCATCTGCACAACTGCATATTCAGCAGCTTGTTAATTAGGTCACTAGATGAGTCAATTTACAACAATCTGTGTCAAATATTCATGCAGGTAAAGCCCCGATCATGAAAAATAACTACTCCCATTCACTTCATCAGTTAAGGTTTCAACTCATTGCTGATAAAGGTTGACTATCTGACTATGATAAGACGCATTCTTATTGATTGACCTTGATTCTCAACTAGACAAGGACACCAACAGACTAGTATGTTTCTTGTTTAAAAGCTATTCTTAGACTTCTGGCTCAAGTCCAAATCTCTGAAATCGTGCGAAAGTTTGAGATTTGAAATCAGTCTTTCCCGTCACCTTCACTATAGGCTTGTTCTTAGAGCACATCACAGATGATTTGCTCTAAGGATTATAATGCGGTCCCAAGATCAGTAGCTGACTATGTTAAAATCTTTTATTGTCTAAATGGTACAGTCTAGTAGGGGTCGTGCCCCCAGCAGCTGAATGTGTGATCCCTTGTAGGGTCTGTGATCGTGTGGAAACCACGGCCGTGTACGGAGCGTGACCGTGTGTAGGGGCCGTGACCCCGTGCAAGGACATATGTGGGGACAATTTTATATTTCAATATTTATGACAGGGTGGGGTAGGAGAATTTTCAAAAAATCCAGTGAAACATTAATAGCCCCACTCAATTCTCTGTGAAAAAATTGGTAACCCCCCTCAATTTCATGTGATAAGAATTGATGACCCCCCCACCCCCACACACTTACACACACACATACAGTTAAATCACTGTAAAAGTCAGTAACTTTAGTACAGAATCTCTAAAAAGTACGGGTAAATTTTCTGTGAATTGTTAGCCCCTCAAAAAGTTTGTGAAAAAAATTGATATCCCCTCCAAAGATTGTTACAAAAGATCATGGCCTGCCTGAAATCCTCCTACCCCACCCTGTCATAAATACTGAATGGTCCCTGAGGGCGATAAGTCTGGAGAAAATCTACAAAAAACTACACGTGTCATTTTAATGATATAACTATACTGTATACTGTAAATGAAGTACTTTGGTGGTAAAGGGGGGCGGCCCCTGGATCTGCCTATGATAAAATAGACATCATAGGAACGTTATAGTTTGGATTTTTGAGATTTGCGTGTTTTGTTTTCTTTCTTAGAACTATTTTGTAAAGCCGCTTCAAAAAATTAAATTGTCGTTGTTGGAGCTTTTTGAAAATAAAATTGTGAGAATGAAAAGTTAAGATGCAGCACCTGAACTTCTGGGTCATAACTGTATTAGTTTTAGTTTTCCCTGATCCATATTAAATGGCAGTCCCTCAATACAAAGTGATCCATTGTGAAGGGCGGTGCATTGTGACTAGAAATATTAAATGTGAATTTTTTTTCCATTGAAATATGATATTCAAACAGATCTTAATAAACAATATTTTGATGAAATAGTAAATTTTATTTTATATTTAAAATCATAACGATGCAACTGATTACTCCACGCCGCCTCCCTCCTCCGCCTCATTACGGACTACTTTCCTGATCCGGACTACTTCTGATCCACATAACGCCCGTGTCACTACGCCTTTAGTTCCGCGTGAGATTCCGAGAGCCATAAAAAGAACCTTTTGCCTTCACATTAACCGCCTAATGATGACGGGTCAGACATTCTGATTATTGAACCCAAATCGGCGCTTTTCTTGTCACTGTCATTGTCATAGCAGAGTAAACGTAAATGAATGGCCTTCTCCCCCAAATAGAATAGAATAGAAGTAAAGTAGAACCACCAG
>JAGTTF010004768.1:63119-73427 GCA_019095985.1 Streblospio benedicti | reverse complement strand
ATTAAAAAAAAGGCAGGGTTTCAGGGGGGCCCCCCACAGGGCCCAAATTAAGGGGCATTAAAATTTATCCAAAAGTAGGCACAACTGGGGGGCTGAGTCACTTTTTTTGGGAAAAAACCCAAAAAAAGGTCGGATTTGTAAATTTTCAGAAATTTACGGATGATTCCCGATGTTATGCTGTCGGTTCACCTTTAAAAAAACAGGAGCAAAAAAAAAATTTTTAAAAAAAAAATTATATTATCACCCATCATGAAATAAATACGTTTTTTGCCTTTTGGGAACCAAAAAACTCTTCGTAATGATTGCTTTTAGCTTATTGTGTATTGTTGAACATTACTGAAAGGGGTTATTCGTGTTTTTTTTAGCCTGAACCTTCATAATATTTTAATTTTTTCCCTGACTTTGATGACAGTATCATTATGACCTAGACTTTTTGATCCTAGTATGGTGAAATATGTTCTAGCAAGTCATATTTTTTTTCCCAAATGAAGAGAGACTGAATAGTTAAGTAAGTTTGTTAGCATGAATTGTTTTACTGAAAATCAAAAGTTTCAGTAAACACTCTTGCAAAATTTTTTCTTTCCCAACTGATGGACATAGACTTGTATTTCAAGAACTTTGTCTGGTCCTCTGTGTAAATTGGGCAGAAAAAAAGCATTTAATTGGGGCCCCCCTTTGGGGAAAAAAAAAGGGGGGGGTTGGGTTTTTTTTTTTAAAAAAAAATTTTTGGGGGGAAAAAAAATTTTTAAAAAGGGGGGGAAAAAATTTTTTTCCCCAAAAAATTTTTTAAAAAAAAAAAATTTTTTTTTTTTTTGGTTTTTTTTTTAAAAAAAATATTTTTTTGGGGGAAAAAAAAAGGGTTTTTTAAAAAAAAAAAACCAAAAAAGGGGGGGAAAAGGGGGGAAAAAAAAAATTTTTCCCCTTTTAAAAAAAAGGGTTTTAAAAAAAATAAAATTTTTTTTTTTCCCCCCCCAAAAAAGGGGGAAAAGGGGGAAAAAAAAAGGGGGGGGGAAAAAAATTAAAAATTTTTTTAAAAAAAAAAAAAAAAATTTTAAACCTTTAAAAATTTTTTTCCCCCAAAAAAAAAAAAAAGGGGGAAAAAAAAAAAAAAAAATAAAAAAAAAATTTTTTTTTTCCCCCAAAAAAAATTTTTTTTTAAAAAAAGGGGGTTTTAAGGGGAAAAAAAATTTTTTTTTTTTTTTTTTTTTAAAAAAAAAAAAAAATTTTTTTAAAATTTTTTAATTTGGGGGTTTTTTTTTAAAAAAAAAATTTTTAAATTTTTAAAGGGTTTTCCCAAAAAATTTTTTAAAAAATTTAAAATTTTGCATTTTTTTTTTGGGGGGTTTTTTAAAAAAAAAAAAAAATTTTTGTTTAAAAAAAAATTTTTAATTGTGAACTTGTGGAAGGAACAAGGAGTTTTTCCCTAAACACAAAATTTGGAGTAGCAAAAGCATATTAATACTTGATTTGTATCTTATCTGGTTCTTTTTTAGCACGTTAAATTAGATATATTTTTATTTCATTGACAGAATATATTGGTGAATGGCAATGAAAAAAAAAAACTAAGCCTAGCACACATATGGTGTCGCATAGTGGCAGGATTTCAGACAAAACATCCATCATATAAAAAATTACCCCTTTATAAGAAAAAAAATTGGCGTTTCAAAAATTACATAATTACTTTACAAGGAAAAAGATTTTTCTAAAAACAATGTTGAAAATATTACGAATATTATTTATGGAACTGATACTACACAGCAGGTGTATATAATTTTACGATGGATGGTAAATTACATAATCCGTGAACCAATCATAGACTTGTAAACTTCAAACCATTTTTGACACCACACTCCCCCAACAAAAAAGAAAAAAAAAATATAGAAAAAATGAAAAAAAAAAAAAAAAATAAATAAAATAAATAAAACCATGAATATTATTTATCATGACCACCATAGATCAATGTTTTTAATCTGTAATCATGCCGCTATTTAATGGTAACAAAATAGTTTGAGCTTTTCACTATATTTTGTTTTTTTTTAAAAAAATAAAAAAAAAAAAAAATCTTATCCAGATAAGCAATCTGCTAATGTCTCTAAACATCAAGGATATTTGTAGGTCTTAGAAGGATGTTGTAGGTCATTAAAAAACGTGTCCAAAAGACCAAGGTACACCTCATGCATGTTCGTTATTATTTTATTCGTGTAGCTTTTTGTTTATAAATACAAAAGTGGAATTAGTATACAGTGGGATGTACACTCAAATTAATTTACTGTTGTAATCTTTAATAAATATGAATGTTATGTGATGACAAGGGGGTGAGACTCGACTGATATATAATTGTAAAACATGTTTTGTCACTTTTGGTGCCACACTTTACATTTCTAAATATGTTTTGTGATTAAAAAAAAAATGCATATTGTGAAATTCATTGATAACCTGTTTTTTTAAAATACATTAGATCCCACAGATAAATGACTTTTTTTCCATAAGCGCTTCACCCCTGGGTTTCACCTAAAACTCGAGGTATAAAATGTCATAAAAATGTAACAATGTGGTAGAATCGTGAAAATAACAATTCAAACATTTCAGATGATGCATGTCAACATTTATAACAAAAAGAATTGTGCCATGGAACACTTCACATTTTCCAAAAGCTTAATTAGACGAGAAATTAATATGATTTTCCATTGTGTTGTATATAAAATTGTAGTAGATTTTCAACATGGTGAAAACAATAACTAATGATTTTTTGTTTTGGGCACATTCTACCTTAAGGTGAGAGTACTGCAGAGTGATTACACTGGCATAACTGAAATCTGGCTCTGTGCCAACATCCACTCTGCCATATTCAGTTGCTACATCCAGCTATAAAAGCAGCATTATAATAGTTCAGGAATTTGCTTCCTCAAGATAGTATTTTAGCTGCACATAATGCATTTTCTAATAAGGTTCTTGGTATTAGGAGACTCTGCCTTATTTTTCATTCTTTTATAAAAGATTTTTATGCTTAAAAGGCGTAATATGTTCATCAATTCCTAATATTTTCTACTGACAGATAGTTTACTATGTATATAATATGTATACATAAGCAGTTGCTTAAGGCCCAAACCCCTCATATTGTGTCTTGTTCATGTGCAGAAAATTTAAGGAAAAAGAATTATTATGAATGATTCTTTATTATGATAATGAATCTGATAAATGAATAGGAAAGATGCTCATAAAGTTTAAAGAAAATATTGGTATAAGGACACACACAAGTAGTATGGAGAGAACTCTATATAGTTATAGACACTATAAGCCAATAGTAGATTTATATATGTTTCTATTAGACGAGATTTTTGAGATTTTTGTTTTTGGTGGAAATCGTATTGAATTACACGTCAGGACCGAAAATTTGGCAGTTCTTTAATTTTACAACATTTAATCTTTATCATCACTAAGAAATAAATATAGTAATGTCGTTGTTGTGATATATGTATTTTATTCTCCATTTGTTCGTGGCCAATTCTAACTTCATAGGAGAAAATGAGACCGTGATTGCATACTTTAAACGCTTGATTTTCACTAGTAATAAAGCAACATACTGCGTTTTTACCCGAAATCAGGGTACACCAGCAGAATAAAGTTCAACTACATCAAAAAAATCAAAATATATTGTTACCTGCATCAGCCGGTTGCACTTAAAAGGTTCCATTATTCAAAGTATTGATGGTGATTCTTATTATCACACTTTGAGACCATAATATTGTAAATATTTTAAGAAATCTATCGATTACTCCCCAGATCAAGACGACAAAATTGCTCTTTATTATCGCCCTACCTGTCTGCTAACATATCGTTTATCGAAAGGGCTATGTTAACAATATGCAACAGCCATGCGCGATTGATTAAGGCTGATTCTCTGCAACCTGCATACATATGCATAAATTATGATAATGAGCCATTGATTAGCGTCGTCAGTCGAATGAAACGTTAAATATTATTGGTAGTTGCGCCATCTGTTAGCCAATGAGATGGCGCAATAAATTAGCCGAATGAAACGAATGAAACGTTAAATATTATTGGTAGTTGCGCCATCTGTTAGCCAATGAGATGGCGCAATAATTAGTTTGTTCGATGTCAGAAATACGTCATCATTTCTCGTGTGAGCGTGATTTATGATGACGAAATAAACATAGATATGGCGGATGTGACAAATTTTATTAGGTATTTTTTACATATTTCTTAAATTACATCGTTATTTAAACGTGTTAGTGTTTAATCGTGTCGGATAAATTTTATTCGTTCGATTAGGTGGCAATAGCATTCTTTTACAAGCCGTTTTTTCTGCGATAATCGTGTTTTTTTTTACATGTCATGTGCTGTGCCAAGTCAATCTCTAATGAAATTGTCGGACCATTCAGTATTTATGACAGCAGTGTTCTGCACAAGCCGCGCCATGGCGGGAATGACGCTAAATAATGTTGATTGGCGCATAAGGAAAATGCAAATGGGGTCACATGGCGCAACTTTTTTAAACGGTTAGTCATTAATTAACTCGATAATATACAGATAATTATCATCACGTTTCATCCGCCATGTTAGCCTACCGTGTTTGCGCCGGAAGCAGACGAAATTAGCCGAGTATCAGCGGCATACTCGGTTATGCAACCGGCTTTGACTGCCTCTGAATCCACCGGTTTACTTTGGCATATTCGTTTGGTTTTTGTTACCTTTCCGAATGCGTTATAGCGCATAGGGAAGTCATGTTTTACTAATAAAGATGGTGGTCAAAAAATGTAAACAGGTAATTTTTCAAGGAAAAAAGGTTTGTATGTAATTACTTACGTTACTTTACGCGTTTTTACGCAATATTCTATGAAAGGACTGACTATTTCTATGAAATTACGTTCTTTTAAAGTCTGACATGGGTGTGTTTCTACGTATAACCTCTATTAGTGATGTTTTTCGTCACTTTTCTTACCAATTCCTAGAACTCCCTTGAGACAAGTGATCCAGAATCGCGGGAAATGACATGTTAGAATCCGCGGGAATTACATGTTAGTATCTTTAGAAACATAGTATGGCTTCAAAGAGAAAAGGGACAATTTTATCATTTTTTGTAAAAAGTAAAAAGACTAATAATCATGATGATCAAGATTCAATAGAGGATAGATCTATAGATAAAGAGCCAGTGTCCACAAACACAGACATTGACCAGCAAGAAGAGAGTGAAAATCAAGCTGAATGTGAGCCAAGCACCTCCAGTGTATCTAGAACCCTACTACACCACCCTGTCAGACAGGGTGGTGTAGTAGGGTTCTAGGGCAGGACATGAACTTTTTTCACAATGTTTGGAGGGAGGCTATCAATTTTTCACACACTTTTAAAGGGGGAGGTGCGGGCTATCCCCCTAAATTTTTTTGAAAATGTGATGCATTTTTTCTGCAATCTAGTGAATAAATTACAGCAAAATTAACAGGGCATAATCACCTTGAAACATCTAGTTAGTGGGATTCCTGTTATTGTATCATTCTGTCAAACCCATCTTCTAAATCTTATTAGACCTATCCCAAAATATTGTTGTCCTCATGATTCTTATTGGACATTGAACTATTTTAGGTCTTTGTCTTTCAAGTTCTTAATTTGCCGTAGGCACCGCAGGGGAGGGTGCGGGATCGGGGACACCCACCTTCTGTGTGGGGGGGCCAGGGGGTGCCCCCAGAATTTTTTTAAAATGTGATGCATTTTTCTGCACTCTGCTAGTGATTAATAAATTACAGCAAAATAAAGAACTTGAAAGACCAAAATAGTTCGGGGGCTAGGACAATTGTTCTGTCTGTCTGCACGCTTTCTAAAAGTGATATCATGTGTAATAAAGTGAACAATTGATAGTTTAGGCGGCTTGTAAACATTGATTATTGTCATATTCACATTTGGGATTTTAATGCCAATGCACTTCATATCTTTTTGCTTTTTGTTATTTGGGATTTTAATGCCAATACACTTCATATCTTTTGCTTTTTTGTTTCTAGTATTTCATAGTTTATATCTTGAAGGATAAACATACATACTCCTCACTTGGCATTATTTTTTTATTTCTTGTGGTCGTCTGGATTCTGGGCTATTGATTCTGTTCTACTTTGTACAGTATAGGTCCGAATAACAATTTTGACTATTATTTTAATTAGATAATTTTAAAGTTATGTCATCTAGTGTACATAAAGTTAAATAAATTATTGACATGTAAATTGGTTCATTAGTTTATCTTACTTTTATGTATATTGTTAACAGAAATTAATAATTTTAATGATACAAATTCTCAAAGAGTAAAAAATTCATTCAAATATTAAACTACGACATGAAGAAATTAATTGAGATTTACATTTTTTCTTATTTAATTATTCATATCAAGGACAAATATGTCACAAATTATAAAACAACAAAGAATCGTTCTCTGTGTATGTATTAAATTTTAAAAACCGAAACACTCAACTGAATTGAAATAAATACAAAAAACTTACAAGTGCAACCAAATAAAACATTACAGTAATTTTCACTGGTAGTTATGTCATCTAGTGTACATAAAGTTGAATAAATTATTGACATGTAAATTGGTTAATTATTTTATCTTACTTTTTTATGTATATTGTTAACAGAAATTAATAATTTTGATGAAAATTTTTATTGTAATTAGCAATTGATTTTAATATGGATTTAGATCTATGCACCAAATGCAAAAGGCCAGTAGAAGCAGCCTATCACGTTGCAATTGAATGTGATATTTGTATTAATTGGACACACATAGGATTCAGGACATGGAAGATTTACTGTGTCCAGTATAAAATTATGGATTTCTTTGTCTAGAAATTTGGTTATGGCTGATTAAGTTTCTTTCACCTTATAGAAAATGTCCTCTACATATAATTCTAAGAAATTGATTGCGGGAATAAACGTTCGTTTTTAAACTAAATTTCGTCATCTATTATGCCTTGAACAATGTAGTTTTGGAAAATATAGGTCTCCAAAAAATTTGACCAGGGGGTGGGTGGTAAAGCTATTTTCTTCTCAAGCCATATCAAACAATTTGACATTTTATCACCTTAAGCCTTTGGGGGTAGGATAACGATGGGGGGCATGGGTTCAGATATTTTAATGTTGGTGTTCATGGGTGGTGTCAGAAGTATCAAAATGGAAGTTGTGGGTGGGTCAGAAGTTAAGAATAAAAGAAAAAGGTTGGAGTGGGGTCAAAATTGTGATTCTTGAAATTTTACTGGATTTTGATTCTCGACCTAATTCTGACTTGTTTTCTTTTCATTTATATAATTACAGGTTCTATTGAATCGTCTTCGGCTGAAATTCAAATGGAACTGCAGTGAACTGTGACTGATTGCCATCCTGGTTTCCCACTGCACTGAGAGAGAGCTTCCATCCATATGGACAATCTTTGTATATTGGGAAAACACACCTTTCCATTGAAGAATATTGTGTGATTTTTTTATTATTTCATTGAAGAAAAACAAAATGGTTACATTATATATGGATTACCGTACATTTGTTGCAGTGTTCAGTAATTACCGTAAACCTTCTAATAATGACCTACCTCTAAGCCGCATGTTCGGTCCTGAGTAGCCATATTTTACAGGGGAAAAAATTCATGAGCAAAAGCAGTTTTGACAGTTTTAGGTCCAAGACCACTGTGCTAACACATGATTATAGTCTGCATTCAAGGGTATCAAATATACAACACACCACAAAGTTTTTGTTACGTATGTTGAAGGCTAAACTGTGAAAATAATGTGTAAATAATTGTGAAATGATATCAATACCCAACTTATTTGCTACAAAATTCTATGTATTATTTATACACTTGTACATTAATGACTTTGTGGTGGGGTGTGTGGGTGTCATCACCAAGATCTATCTGTGTGAAATGTTGATCTGAAAACAGTTATATTTTTGCATCAAATGTGGAAATCTGGTGTGACTCCAATGTAGAGAAAAGTGACCTAATTCCCACCAACCTCTATTAAGCGCCACTCTACTGAGCTGGCAGGTAATCTGTTAAACCCCTACCTATAAAACATGCCCCTTCTCTGATTGTGAAACCATTAACGTCACGTATTGAGTAGCACCACCAATACTATTAAGAAAAGCAAAGTACGGTTATTGTGATATGTCGAACCTGTGTTGATAATCAATAGAAGTATGCCAATATTACTATTACTATATTACCACATTACTATTACTATGACAATAGCTGCCCGGCAGTTAATAGAAGATGTACGGTAGTTAGCATTGCCATTCTTAGTTATGTAGCAAGTTATTGCAAGACAAAAATGAATGTTGTAACGTTTGATGGTTATTTGGAAAATTTGATTCAACAACTGTTATGAATATGGGATTGTGGCTTGCTCCAGGGCTAAGAATTAAAATGTTAAAGTGGTGAAATATAGCACTTTGATAATAGGAAAAATAATTTGAATCTTCATTTAAGACTATACGCACGAGGTCCGTAGGCTATGAACTCAACTCAGAATTCAGCACGATTTTCAGCAAAATGCACCGGATGACCCCGTGTTAGTACGGGTGACCCCGAACGAATGACGTACATCACGTTCAGATAACTACGTCACACGTACGTTGATAAACGTGGTGGTTGCACCTAATGTACTCAATTATGGATAACGTAACACTTTCATATCGGCTAAGGAGAAGTAATTAGACAAATAAAAACAGTGATGCTTCTATTTCTCAAAGTTTACATAGAAATGTCAAGGTACATTTAACAGTTTAATGTGGATACTAGCTGTCATTGTCCCACTGAACGTTGCCACTTGAAATCCCGCGGTCCGTCTGCGAATGTATGTTTATCAAAACGGGAATAGTTCAATGTTTAAGGTTGTGGAGCTTATAAAACTGCATAATTATTCATACACCTATGTAAAATTTACTACTGAAACCGTTTTCATGCATAATAGATGATTATTTACAGCATTTCTGAGTGGAAACGTTTAAAAAATTGTGTTGTTTATTCCCGGGATCGGCAAAATATCTGTGTAGTTGACGCCATCATTAATTTTATTCGTTTTCAAAGAAACACACGATATACGGAGCCGACCACGGAGCCCATGCAGCTTTCATAAGACTGCTGTCAAACACCTTATCTGTGATCCGCCATTTGAATTGTCATAAAATATCCCTGGCATGTCGTAATGCCCCGTTTCTCCCGTGATATTTCCGTATATCGGTCGTTGCTAAAAGGCAGACCACCAAAAGAATGACGGCGATGTGCATTTTCGTTTTGTCACAATGTACTAGGTTGGAAATCGAGTTTTAATAAATTAAGAATAGATAAGATGTTTTTATTGTGACAAAACTTAAACATTTTACTTATGAATATTAACAAAATTTGATACCACAGCAGCCTACCAGTCATCACGGTATTGATGTTGAAAAAAATAATTAATTAGCTCAAACATGATTTTTTTTATTATTTTCACACGGTAACTTCATAATTACGGCGTGGTGTATCATATGAGGGGTTTGGGGTCTTAAGCAACTGCTTATGTATACATATTAGTTTATGTAGGACAATGCGTGTGTAAGATGAAATTTCTTTCAAATTCTAATGATGAAACTTAGGATATGCCATTAATTAAAAGATATAGGCCATGTGAATAAGATAATGTTATTTGTAAATATTGACAATTAAACTTAAATTTGTAGTAATATTCAGTGGTTGTCTTAATTTTTATTTAGAAATAGAGTGAAGAAATAACATGATTTTGTTTATGTACTAGTAATTGCGCAAGATCACACTAGGTCTGAGAATGATTCGATTGGTAGAAAAAGCATGGATTTTTTTTAATTGAACTGATCTGACTGCATAAAATGTTGTACAATGTAATGTTCGACCACATTCTTACATATATTTTAACCAGCGTAAAAGTAAAGGCTGTTAACTCCTGAGTTAACACAACAAGATGGAAGGTACATTGTAAAACTAGAATATTTATTTTTGTGACTAATTGATTTGGCGATTTTGGTTCATCCCGACCTACTTAACATATGCTATTGATCTTTGCTGACTATTAAAGTTTTGCGCTTTTGAACCTACCCACGAATTTTTGCAAATTAAATCATGAACAAACATTTATAGGTTTACCAGTAGTCACAGGCTTCAAATTCTTTTTTCTGATGATTATGTCGATTCTTGTTGTAAAATTCATTTTAATCATTTTAATAGGTATCTATCAACACTGTGAATGTCAAGTTAGATTTCACTTGTTGAACACAAGCCATGAGTTCATCAGCCAAAGTTTGAAC